>VXAV01002776.1:60821-72989 GCA_013399715.1 Alectura lathami | reverse complement strand
GACCCCTGGGGGACCCTGCTCGTGTCTGGCCTCCACCTGGACGTAGAGCCATTGACTACAACCCTTTGGCTGCAACCATCCAGCCAGTTCTTTATCCAACGACCAGTCCACCCATCAAATCCACATCTCTCCAGTTTAGAGATAAGGATATGGTGCGGGACCGTGTCAAAGGCCTTGCACAAGTCCAGGTAGATGACATCCGTTGCCCTCCCTTGGTCCACCGATGCCGTCACTCCAGGTAATAAACATACCTGTTTTATAACTTTCCGAGTTACAGAGTTTGTTTCCACGCATCAGAAGTAGAAGTTTGCCAGCAATATAAACCCATTGTTCAATACGGGTCCAAAAGATATGAAGTCTGAATTATTTTGAATCCATTGCTAATATTACAAAGGATTGCAACTTCAATCAGTTAAAAATGGTCATGAATGTAACTTCTTCCACTGCACATTAACCTCAACATTTGGACTACCAGATTTGTTTATTTTTTTCTAACTAGTGCCAGCATCAAAGCACAATTACAGATTATGAATCATGCCACTGCCTTTTCAGAATAGAACTATTAATATTATCTGAAACAAATCAAGCAGTGAATTAGGTAACTCAAAACATGCCACGCTTCCTAAGTCTCAAGGACCCCCTCAGTCCATGGTGCCCCGGGTGCTTGCCTAAGAGAACTTTATGGTCTAGCACTAACACTCTCCTCACTGCTTTTAGAGCTTCAAATTAAAGCTGAAGGAAGCAGACTTTCCTATACTTGACATTTAAAGTTAATGAGCACTGTAATCATCCCCTGACACATGCTGAGCTTATCCATGTCCATCCTCTGATCTAACCTGCACTAAATGAAATTCATGTTGGCAATGTACAGCAACCATCATAGAAACAAGCTATGCAAACTTAAATTTATCACCTTCTCCATGTCTGTTTGTGTTTGCTGGTGCTGTTAGAGGTTGGAGTGGAATGATGATGTCATCCGCATTAATTCCTTCTTCCGTATGCTTCTCAGAGACGTGACACAATAGTTCTGATTGATTTGGTGAAAATAAGTTACAAAGCTTGCACATGAAGATGGAATTGATCCCTGAAAAATAAGTTTAAGAAGAGAAGTTAGTATTTCCAAATTGAGCTGTTTATTCACATTACCATTAGTTATGGAGACTTTGGTTCTGTTAACACAGTTAACAGGCAGAAACTAGCTGAAATGAAAAATGTTACACCTTTAAATGAAGGCATTCATAACACATCACAAAACAAATTTAAGAAATGGATGAACTTCTACCCAGATTCTCACAGGCCAAAAAACTTCTCCTGACTTAAATCTTAGAAATAACAAGACCTAAAAGGAAGCAGGACAGATGAAGCCTCTTTTTCCCTTCTAGCACTAGACAATGTCGCAGTTTCACAAAGTGAAACATTCGGTAAACAGAAAATTATTTCAGACGTGAAGTCATTGTCCAGGTTTCATTTTTTTTTTGTTTGTTTGTTTGTTTTTAATTCACAGGCAGCAGAGGTGTGATGTGAGCAAGGGTTACTGTTAAGATAATAATTCAGAAAACTCCCAGGTAAAAAAAAAGCTCACAAAACATTTTGGTAAGAGTTAATTTGGGGTACTTTGCTTTCTAAAACTGCTGTCATTTACTTTAATGGTCCCTTCTGCTTCCAGTGAAACCTGTAACAACCAGGAGCCGATCAAAAAAGCAGGTCAGTTCCTCGGCTATGTATAAAACCCCCTGGCCCAGACATCACTTCAATTCCTCCTCTTCCTCTGTCTCCCTAAGGAAAATATCCTCACTGAAATCAAACTGGAACAGCCAATGCCATTTCAGGTACAAACTAAAACAAAGGTTAGCCAGAGAAGTACAGAAATAAAGTGGTTTTCTCAGATAAATCTGAGGGGAAGAGAACAGGCAAGCTGTATTTTGGAACCCATTCTCACAGCAGTCCCAAAGATCACTGCCCCTATTCAACACCGTTCCCCTCCCTTCAAGACACATTAACTGTGTGGTTCACCCCACTCAAGAAAAACCTCTTGCATGTCAAGAGTAGCAAAGCTGGCTCTCATTTACAGTTGCTGCAATAAAAACAACGGTCTGTAGAAATAACACAAATACCTCAAAACTAAAAGGCATAGTGTGTCTTCATCTCTTAAAATAGCTCTGAAAAACAGCCCATACACTATTCCTGCTGTACAAAGTAATACTGTGTCCTACACACACAAGCAGCTATGCAAGATGTACAATATACTCAGCATGGGCTTGTGGGCTTGGTAGGGCTCCTTCTCTGGCATTCTGCTGTCTTGAACATACACACATTTTTATTTTCGTTGCAGTAAGTCTCCAATGGAAGTGTTCCTTTGAATCAGTTCTGCTCTAGTTACTTGGTATTATTCTTCTATTTAAAAAAAAAAAAAAAAAAAAAAAAGAATGGTGCCTTGCTATTAACCCAGTGGATGACAATTCTTCTAACTCAATGCACATTTAACATTCCCACTACAAAACCTGTGTTGAATAGCATGCAGTGCTCTAGACCAAAGTGTTTCATCATATCAGAGCCACAGATGCACAATCTTTCCAGCACACTATTCAACCCCAGACACTTCTGTTTCAAGGTTTTATTTGCCGCTGTTCCTGCTTCCTGACCTGCTAGTTCTTTTCCCTAAAAGCTCACTGCTTTTTGACTCCTGTTTTCTCCTTCAACATCTGTAACCACTGCTTACACACCACTTCTCACTCCTGACAGTAAAAGACTGTCTGGTTGTTTCAAGTGCCTGACTATATAAACCCCAATTTAAGGTTTTTCTAAGAAATTTGTGGGATTTATACAAAGCGATATAAACATGGGAAACATTCCAACAGGAATAAAGCTGGAAGACCAGCAGTGAAGCCCAGGTGACAGGGAATAGTATGAGTGCTGTTGAAGGCACAGAAAACATCAGGAAAAAGAAAAAAAAGAGCAAAGATGCACATGCTCTGCTTGGACATGGGACAGACAAAATGGAACAGAGGAAATAAACGGTTTTACGAAGAACAACTGGAAAACAGGTCAAAAAGCAGAGGATAAGCTGTGCTGATCATGGGCCTAAACAATTAGAAGTAGGCAAATGATAACTGATTAACCAGTTGCTAATTAGGTGGTGTAGCAATAGAGCAATGAGTTACAGCCAATTAAGAGTAAAACTCAAATAAGCAGAAAGTCAATTAACTATGCAGGCAATCAATGATTAAGTAGTGGATAATTAATTATGTAGGAAATCAACAGAGCAATTAATTAGACATCAATTAAATATGCAGAGAATGAAAGAAATAGTAATCAAGTATGCAGGTAAACAAACAACAGGAATTTCAGCAAAAACCAATTTGGGATATTCCAGTTATCAAGCTTCCTTTGTGTAAATTAATTACCTTCAGTTTGCTCATATAAACTGTGCAAAATGTATAATAAAATAAATGCTAGCAGTTACTTCTTCAATTGAAAGTGGCAAATTAAGCTACAATGGAAGTGAAGCCATTTCATTGTCTTTCCATTATTCCAAAGATCTCAGGGCACTTCATATCTAGGCAAAAAAAGTTATTTATACTGAGGAACTATACAACAAAGGGAGATTAACAAATTGGTCGCTAAAGACAACAAGGGAGCTATAGGAAACAGGCTCCCTTATTCCCAGCTCCATGCCCAAAGTTTATCTGTCCTGTTTCTCTTTAAAGCCGGAGGAGGGAGCACTCATACGAGAAGAATTGCTGAAACTAAAATTAGTTACAGACATTGGTTAACATTGTCATATACATTTTTGATCATTATGGAATAAAAACTAAGCAAGAGTTAATTTTAACAAGTCACAAGCTTTCCTCTAGCACAAAAGACAAGCTGGAGGGAGGTAGTTTTGCTCTCAAATAACTCTTTTCATCAGAAACACAAAGAAAGTAAACAAAAGGGAAATTATCCATCTGTATTTATAAGCCATAAATCATTCTAATGTACCCAAAACTTTCCAGCACACTGTTCAATACAGACAATACTTAAAAAACCTCTGTGATCACCTGTCCTGTAACAGTCAGAAGGAACTAGAACTCCATAGCTAAAAACAAAAATTAAAGTTCACCTGATACCTATTGGCCTGGGGGACAAAGTTGACAGTACAAATACTTGTGCACCTGACAAGCCATCCTAAAACACACAGCCATAAAGTTCAGAACACGCATAACGCCTAACTCGGTCTGAACTTCCAGATGAAGAAAATTCTGCGACCAGATCACCTTCAAACCCCTAACACCATGAATGCTCTGCCATTAAAAGCATATATGCATACACTTTATTCTAAGACTAGGAAGTTTTTTCGGTCTTTGGCTATTTTTGGTGTATGTTAGGTATTTATTGTATTACAGACAATCAGCAATCCAAACAGTGAAAAAGGAAAAAAAAGACCATATTACGTGTAACAGATTTCCTGCCACCTCCACTGTAAGTCACACAATCTCTGTTCTCAGGTTAGTAACTCTTTTGTCTCTCAAGTTGTACTACTGTTTATTTCCATTTTTTTCATGCATTTTTAATCATTTCCTTTCTCCAGCACCTTTCATGCTATACCTCTCCTCTCCCCCTGTTCCTCACTATGCACTTCCAAGCTTTCACAGCTGTTCACCTGAACTTATGCTTTCATTCCCAGCCTCTTTTTCCTTGCAGCTAAAAGAACTGTGCTTCTCCCCTGGTTTATATCCACCAGCACTCATTCTTCATTAAAAACCTTAAAGGGAAGCCTAAAGCGGGGCTACAAGAAAGAAGGGGACAGACTCTTTTGCAGGGTCTGTTGTGATAGGACTGGGGGAAATGGTTTCAAATTGAGAGAGGGGAGACTTAGACTAGATATAAGGAAAAGGTTCTTTACGATAAGGGTGGTGAAGCACTGGAACAAGCTGCCCAGAGAGGTGGTGGATGCCCCATCCCTGGAGACCTTCAAGGTCAGGCTGGACAGGGCTCTGAGCAACCTCACCTAGCAGTAGATGTCCCTGTTCACTGCGGGGGAGTTGGACTAGATGACCTTTAAAGGTCCCTTCCAATTCGGACAATTCTATGATTCTGTGAAAGCTCTTCTTCCGTTATGCATCCAACAGTACAGACAGGAGACTGAATATAGTCAGCAAAGAATAAGACAAGTAGCACCAATTTCTTAAACAAAAGATTTCAGTCTTTCTTCAGTTGTAAGGATATGTGGAAGGTGAGGATCTGCTTGACTGAGGTTATCTGATCGAGGACATTTTCAGTGTAAAGGATGTTAAACAAGTTAATGGGAGAAATGATGGACAGAAATAAACAGACAAATCTGGCAGACAATGCACAGAGTGCCACAGACCACAAGCCTCCAGTCACTGACGGGCCACCAAGAAACGCAGGCACAGCTTTGAGGAGGCTAACGTGAGTGAGGCGCTGAGTGCCCCAGGTGCAGCATACAGGGGAGAATGGGGTCAGTGAAAATGTGTGCTTTCACTAGTGAGCTTCAGTCTCTATCAGCTGAAGAGGAGGAAGACTTAGCTCTTTACTTATATTATGTAGATGTCCCTGTTCATTGCTGCAGAGTTGGACTAGATGACCCCTAAAGGTCCCTTCCAACTCAAACAGTTCTATGATTCTACACGAGCCCTACAAAGGTGCTGTAGCACGCAGTGCCTTGCCTGTGGAGCCTCCCATGCTGATGTCTCTGGGTGGAGTGTGTAAGGCATTCTCAGCTTCGCTCAGCCTACAAGTGGGAAAGCAGCAGCCGGGTCCATCAGCCTGGAACAGGGATACCCCAGAACCATCAGGCAGGGCTCCAGCAGACAGGCAGGGGACTTAGGACATCCTGCTTAGAGCGGCTTAGAAAATCCCTTATCAACAGCAGAGTGATTTCTGTTCCTTCTCCAACAAGTTGTACTTCCTTAAGGTGTGCTATTCTCAAAGGTCCAAGCCCATACCTATAAAAAAAAAAAGCTAAAACTGTGGATGGAGGAAAAATCACACCCTATGGTCCCACCCAAATATATCTCAGCACAAGGCTATATTTAGAGATAACCAACTGCCTAAAATCCAGCACTCATTTCCAAATGTCTGTAAAACAATTGCTTGCTTCCATAAAAACAAAAATTATGCCTAATAGCATAGGAATGCCTACAACTAGCTAATAAAATGTTACAAGAAAACCAGAAGCAAATCGTAGCTTCACCTACCACCAAAGCACAACACTACATGGCAGCTCAAGCAGCTTAGCAAGAAAAGATCCTTGTGATACTGCAGTACCTGACCTGGTCACTGCCTTGCCACTTCTCCCTGTCCTGAAACCTGCAAGTACTCAGCCACAGCACTATTAACCACAAGCTGTCTTTAGTCAATGGAGTTACATTTTCCAATATAACATGAAACACAATTATACACCAACAAAAAGTACTGAGAACATACCAGGGCTTCTGTTTGGGTTTCAAATGCAATAAAAATAATACTACCTATCATATCAGAAAGTGGGCACAATTCTTTCAGTAAAACTATTGTTTTTATTAAAGAACTCTTCCTACACAAGTGCTGAGCATTACACTGTCCAAGAAAAAAAAAAAAAAAAAAGACACTTTTCCTTTAGGTAGAAGTACTCAAATCTTGTGGTAACAGTCAATACAAGAGCTTTTTACATAAAGCCAATAATTTGTGTTTAATAGGCAGAATTATTTCTCAGTAAAAAAAAAAAATTGAAAATCACATAAAGAAATTGGCACATACATCACACAGAATTATGACAGCATATCCTAATGCCAAATACATTAACAGTACCTTTCCTAGACATTAGATCTTATTCATCTGTGCATGTTACATTTTTTTAATGGTATTTCAAAAATGTGAAATTATTATTTGCTTCACTAAAGGGACTTGTTTTTAAAATTAAAACCTACTCTAATACTTTTAAAAAGAAATCAAAAAAATTCAATACTCTGGAATGTATGATTACTTGTTCTCAATACCTTCAGGTAATCAGTACCGTTTCATAATTTCCGTAAAATGTAAACAACTGTCAGCTGCATTCTTCTGCCTTACAAAAAAAGGATCTCTAAATGAATGCAAGTTTTGATTACATACGCTTCAACTTCAAAAAACTGTATTTAGACATACGTTGATTCCCTAGACCTCTTCCTCCACCTCACAGCATTTTAGTTATTTTAATAATTACATTGGTATAAACAAAATTTATTTCTCTTCATTTGATGGATAGCTGTTTCCTGATAATTTATTTTGATTCATTGAGAATCACGGAAGGAATTATAGCATATCTGCAAACCAAAAGCACTACCCTCGTTCAGCATTTTTTTAAAAATACATCTATAAAAACTCCCAGCACCTGTTAACACCAGACCAGTAGCATCCCAGTAATTCCTTCTGCAAATGGCTAACTGCAACTCAGTCCAACATTGCCCATGTTCAAAGCTAACAAAATAACTGTACTGAAAGCAGCAGGTCAGAAAGAATAAAGCTATTTTAGGGCTTGCTTCACCTGAACCTGAACTCATGTTAGCAAATCTTCTTGTCTAATTCAGCAGCACAGGGTGACCGCTGTGACAAACCCACAGCATTCAGCCTAAAGAGAAGCAGCACCTGGCCACGCCTGTTCTAACTGCTGGCTGCTAGCTAAATTCAGGACGATCTGATTAATTATTAAATACTACAAATATTCCTCATTTAGACATAAGAAAGTTACAGAAATGTTAATATAGGACACATTCCTGTAAAAAAAAAAAAAAAAACTAAATCACACTAGAACTCACAGTAATTAACACTATTTTAAAGAAAACCTAACGATACACATCCAATATCTTTTTCCAACAAGAGCACAAGTTTACAAGGATAACTACTTTTCTAGAGGCCCCCCGACATTACAGAGAGGTACACAGGGTAAGACCAAACTGCAGCGAAGCCTGCGAATGTTCCTAGTTGAGAAACAAACTTCATTTAAAAATTGATACAATACAAATATACAGGGACAGAAAAAAACAAAAGCTGGGAAAAAAGCGCTAGGTAAGGTGGTGCTGTTAAGCACTTCGAACATGACTGCGAGCCAGTGCTGCTGCCAGCAGAGCCGATAGCTTCATCTGCGCCCAAGGGAGCATTACAAGTCAAGGGAAGAATGCGGAGGAGCAGTGGGCTTCACCTAAATCAAAACCTAAGAGATCATAGAGAAGTTTTTGAACTGAAGACTGAAGGGCAGATGGCAAGGGCAACAGACCTCAAAGATCAAAGTGACGGACCTTGAAGTGATGAAATCATGAAGACTATTTCCAAATGAAGGATGAGACAGAAAAAACTACAGCAGGAAACAAAGAGTCGAGTTGAGAGAAATTTGGGGTTGTTTCCCATTTCTTTGTAGTTGTATGCCTTTTTTTTATTTTTTTTTAAAGCTACTGCAGCAGTGCAATAAGCCTAACGAAGTGTCAAAACCAGAATGCCTAGCTGCAAACAAGAATATTTACAGATAGGTGTCCAAACAAGTTTTTGAAAAATAATGTTCACACCAGTGACACACCAGTGTCATAATGCAACCTCACAATACAAAGTAGAACGGAAAGGAAGATGCGCTGTTTGTGGAGCAGTGCTGTCTGTTAGGGGAAGCTTAGGGTCAAATTGGATCAACAGGCTATTTCCAAACCTAAGGGAATCCCTAAGGACTGGAACTCTCACACTGTGCAGAACAGCACAGAGCTAGGACTGGGCTAGCAGCAGTAAGAATGGCTGTGACACCCTGAAGGAGATAAAAGGTTAGAGACGGAAATAACAGATTTCAGGTTTCAGTCACCCCTACGCAAATGAGTTAAATGTCAGGGCAGGACAAGATGCCACAGTTAAATGTTTAGACATCACTAATGGCTGCTTTACCCCACAAGCAGTCAGGGAAACCTCAAGCAGCGAAACAGCTCTTGACTTTATCAGAAGCAAAATGGGACCACATTCACTGGGACCCTACTTGGGAGTTACTCTGTAACCCTGATCAAAGTACTACTCAAAAATCCTTTACAGGAGCCATAAAAAGCCAAATGTTTGTGTTCACTGCAACAGTGTGAACTATATAGAGTCTAAAAACATCTTTAACAAAAGCAAAATAAACCACAAAAAGGACAAAAAGGGTTCTAAGAAGAGTTTAATCCTTGACAGCAGCATGAATACTACCTAAAAACATGCTTGATACTAATGAAAGAAGGTTTTAGAAAGGCCCAGGAATAAACAAACAAAACTTACTACAGCTACATAGCAGTGAAACGTAGCTTTACTAGAAGAAAATACATTTGACTTTTTTTGACAAAGTTCCATCAAACGAGGAAAACAAAAAAAAAAAAAAGATCGTACATGGCGACAAATTAAATTTAAAAACACAATTAAGGTAGGTCAATAAAGATTACTTAAGCAACTTGAAAAACAAAAAGAAAAAGAAAAATGCTACGTTCTGTTTTTATAAAACACCCCAACAGTAACGGGCTTGCCTGAAAGGCTCTGTAGGGAAAAAGTAATTTGTGTGTGACGGAAACCTTCAGAGAAGGTAAGGCCACAGCAAAGCAAGCTTTTCAATTTGCTTTCACTCCACAAGGGCTTGGAGAGGTACATATGAAAAATCTCTTAATAATGGCAAACGCTCCACAGAAAGCCTCACAGCAAAGGTGAGAAATGCACTACTCAGAAACAGAAATTTAAGAGTTACAATACACAGGCCTTTAAACCAGGCAGTCCTGTAACACATACAGCCCTACCAAAAGCAAACAAACAAACAAACACACAGAAGATATGCACAAGTCCATATTCAGCTTATGTCCTCTGATACTTNAAAAAAAAAAAAAAAAAAAAAAAAAAAAAAAAAAAAAAAAAAAAAAGGTCCTTTAAAGGTACAGACATAAGGACAGCCATCAGCACAGCACAGTTTGCTATGAGAAGCAGGCAAATGAATCTGAATTCTTCTAGCTGGAAGGGAGGGAACTGGAGGGTGAGGAAAGGTGAAGAGTGAAGCGAAGCTGTGCAATCATGCCATGGAGATGAGCAGCGAACAGTACTACTGAAAGCTCTGAAACCTTGTGGCACTAAGGAACGTGGCAGGTCAGGTTGATGGCTGAACTTGATGATCCTGAGGGTCTTTTCCAAACTAGATGATTCCACTCTAGTGGATTTTCCCCTGTGGTTGCACTGAAGAAGCAAAGAACAAAGGGAGGCACTTCTTCATGACCCCTGGAGCTCTGTAAGATGGGTACACACCCACAGTGTCAGCCATATGTTAGGCACATCTTGGAAGAAGAGTCCATCAGGAACTACTAAGTAGAAGGACACTACTCTGGGCTCCACAAGCCCAAAAGAACCAGCCCACCAAAGGCCCAGCAAAGCCTGGAGAAATCTCACCACCTTTCTCTAGACATCCACTGTGAGACACTGTTAGAGATCCAATGTGTCACTAAGATCTCCATTATTTAGACTTTCTTAGATTTAAGCCACAGAACACAAATGTAGACCTTAACACAGCTCAGCTGCTACAGCATTCATATACTGTATTTTTCACCAGGACAGTACCTTTCAAAATTTACAGATATTTGACACCAATACTTGGTTATCTGCAATAAACAGGGAAATAAACAAAGCAGTAAGGGGCTAGAGGCATTTTCTGGCCTTTTGACAGGTGCATCAGTCTGAGGGGGTTAACTTGAGTTACTAGCAGACTAAGCATTCCACATTGTGCTGACTTGCTTCAGAGCTGTCTAAGACATCACCAGAAAGCAGAACCTGCCTCATGCCACATGACGAAGCCACTCCAGTAGGGAAAAGGCACAAGGCTCCCGCTCCTCTCTGCACCTGAAACACCTCTTCCATTCTCACAATACCCAAAGGCATTGTATTTATATAGTGTGTTGCCAAAAGAGAGCTGGCTTTAAAACTACTGATGTTTAACTAATGAAAGACAAATAAAAGTACGCGTATTTTATTTTCCTTTACACCTACTAGCTTTATGCAACTTTTTGTAGGAGCATTCGTAAAGTTCTTCAAAAGAGGACACCACTTACACACATTTATGTTGCCTAGAACATACAAAATTCAGAACTGGATTAAAAGAGATGTTCTAATCACTAGTTTAGAACAACAAGAAGGCTTTCTCCAGAAATTATTTTGAATGAAAACCGCGACAAAATAAGAAAATTAGCTTTTCTGCAGCACTTTAGAATAAGTAATTTATCAAATATATAAACGAAGCAGCCTTTTCATCATTAAAAAAGCCATGACACATACGCTTACAATAAGACTTCACCCTTTTTAATGTTCTAAGATTGCCCTCGTGTGGCTAAATGCAACACTGCAGAAGCGACCACAAAAATCGACTCCAGCATCGCACCCTTGGCGATGCTACCAGACACCGCAAACACTCGGAACCCCTCGGAGAATGAGCGAGAACTGCGCACTCGACCCCCACCGTCAGGACGCCCTGGCTGCAAGGCTCCGGGTCTTCTGGCTTCTGGACGCAGCTCAGCAGCTGCAGCAGCAAACGCTGGCCACTAGGGATGGGTCCAGCTACCCCCAGCACACTCATTAGGATAAATGCACTTGAATACATGCACAATTATTATTATTTTAACGATTGTTTTCTCATCTGAAGTTGGATCAGAGAAGATGAAGCAGTCTTGGAATGCTCTTACGATAACCCAACACTTTGTAGATATTCTGCTACTCAGATTCAAGTTATTCTCCAGGTGCAGCTATTCTCTCTCTGGCATGAAATCCTGAGTGGTAAACTATATCGTCTATAAATACTCCACAGGATAGCCAGAAATGACTCAGGATTCTAAATATCAATTAAAAATTCATCTCAGGGAATGACAAGTTTCAGTACACAAGGGCAATTATCTACTATTAAACCATTGCAACATCACAAACTTGTACTACCAGACGGGGCTGTGGAACAGCACACACACAACACGCTACAACGGCAGTCACGTCTTCATAGCTTTATTTTCACACGTTAATCCTCATAAAAGCTGGCCCAATACATAGCGCACGAAGGACCGAGACGAACAGTTTAAACCCGGTGCTCCCCCTGCACTGCCAGCTCCTTTCTGCGGCCCAGCTGTGCCTCGGCCCCCTGCAGCCGAGCAGCACCCAGCCGACAGCTCACCGGCAGCCACGGGGCGCTCACCG
>VXAV01002776.1:27556-60068 GCA_013399715.1 Alectura lathami | reverse complement strand
GTGCCCGCCCCTGACGGCCGTGCGGGCGGCCGGCTCCCCTCAGCGGGGCCGCGGGCGGTGGTCGCGGTCCGGGTGGCTTCAGCCTGCCCTAGAACGTGAAGAGGAAGGGGCTTGCGGGTTTCATTGGCCACTTGTTGTTTCAAACGTGTGTGTGTGTGTGAACCCGGTGAATCTGCGTCGAGAGAATTCTGAAATAAGCAGTGGGACGCCGTAAGCAGTGTGTGAACTCTGTCTGCCATCCTAAAATGCCCTGTGTTCTGCTCCATCAGTTTACTTGGAAACCAGTGAAGGAACGACAGTTTATAACAGCATGTTTGATAAAACCAGAAACTCTGTGACTGGTAATACTGTCTCATGTAAACTGGAAAGTGGGAAGATTTGGAGAAAAAAAAATAATTTCCATAATATTAAGAAGTCTGTAAATAGGCATTGGTGGTATGCAGTTCATATAGATGTTCAGCCTACTAAGACCACACCATGTATTTTATAAGTTTATTTTTATGTGAGTGCACCTCAAAAGTTTTACATGCACCTGCATAGCAACATGTATCAGCCGTGGTGAACTGCATACTGTAATTTTTTATTCAACTCTGGAGTTACAAATTAAAGTAGTAAATTATTTCTTTAGCTTTTTTTTTTTTTTAAAAAAAAAAAAAAAAAGAGGCTGAAGACAGATGCTTCCCTGACACAGCACAACTAGTTCTGTTGGAGTACTCATAAACACCCACTTCTTCCTCATATTTTCGGTTTTGTTTCTTTTCTGCTTTGTTTCTGCGTTAACAATCGTTGAATATCAGCTTCATCACTTTCACTCAAATCATTATAAACGATGTGCATATACAATGTTAACAAATGTAGTATAGAGCTGTGTAGTGTCTGTCACCATAAACATTTTCAGTGCAAATGGCTGCATGGCAATTGCACTATTCTTCCTAAACATTAATGGTATTGTATTAATCTATTTGTTTTTTTTTTTTTTTTTTTTTTTTTTTTTTTTNTTTTTTTTGTCATTCTTCAAATGTATTCAATTAAGTGTAGAGACTAAAAATTTCTAAAAACAAAAATTGATTTCAGCACTAACTCCAGTAATAAATAATTTTCTGTTGTAAGAGAAATAATGCATACATATTTATTGAGACATTGCTTTTAAAAATGATTGTTACACATCACTGCTTATATGTCATCATGAAAAGTATAATTAAGCCACAGGCAGAAGGCCTCAGAACCTATATATTCCTAAGACCACTTTTTAATTTAGAAAACATCTATATAATGATGTAAAATATCTAAAATAAAATGCTTCTAAGCATTGCTTCCAGAGCCTCTAACCCAGTTGACCACAATTCTGGGAGTGAGCTGTCTCTGCTCTCACTTGTGATTTTTTGTGATCGTTTCTGCTCTACTCCACTGTCATGTTAACATTTCTTAGTTGCAAGGGCAATCAATCTTAGTGCTCTTTTTGTCTTTGTGGAAGCAGCCTGCTGCTGCCACATCTCAAGAGATGGTGGGGCTAATGGCTGCAATTTTCTTCTTTTCCTCTTTGTGTTTTTTTTTTTTNTTTCCTTTTTTTTTTTTTTTTTTTTTTTTTTTTTTTTCCCTAGCCTTCTCTGCTGGATACAGCAGAGAAGAAGTGTGGCCAGCACACAGGAGGGGATCACAGGGAGGTGATTGTCCCCCTGGTGAGGCCGCACCTCCAGTGCTGTGTTCAGTTTTGGGCCCCTCACTACCAGAAGGACATTGAAGCCCTAGTGTATCCAAAGCAGGGCAACAAAGTTGGTGAAGGGCGTGGAGCACAAGTCTTATGGGGAGCGGCTGAGGGAACTGGGCCTGTTCAGTCTGGAGAAGAGGAGGCTCAGGGGAGACCTCATTGCTGTCTGCAACTGCCTGAAAGGAGGCTGTAGTGAGGTGGGGGTCGGCCTCTTCTCCAGGGTAGCTAGTGATAAGACACTAAGTAAGCTTTGCTGAAGCTGCAGCCGGGGAGGTTCAGGTTGGATGTTAGGAAAAACTTATCTGAGAGAGTGGTCAGGCATTGGAACAGGCTGCCTGGGGAGGTGGTGGAGTCTCCTTCCCTGGAGGTGTTCAAGAAACGTGTAGATGTGGCACTTAGGGACATGGTTTAGTGGGCATAGTGGTGTTAGGTTGATGGTTGGACTAGATGATCGTAGAGGTCTTTTCCAGCCTTTATGATGCTATGATTCTATACTAAAAGAATTAGGATTTTTATTGTAACAACCTGTTTCACAATTTTACCCTGTACTTTATTCTTGTAGGACACTTCTGGTCTCAGAAGAAAAATCCATCATGTAACATTGAAGCAAAACACCCTTAGATTGCATACAGAAAGGAGACAGAATAAACCAGAGCCCTCTAGCCAAAAAGAAGGCGGCTCTCTGCTACTTAAGTCACCAGCAGAAGTGTGATAGGCGAGCAGCAGTCATGGATTTACCAGGGGTGGGAGTGCAGATATGTGTAACAGAAACACGAAGATCAGTGGAGATGGAAGTGCGAGCGTGTTGGCGGAGGGAGCTGAAGAACGGCATGTCCTGCCACCACTGCTCAGCAGTCACTGATACACAGCTCTGTGTGCAGCTCCTCAAGACGCTCAGAGAAAGCCAAGGGTAGACAACCCCCAGAGAAGACAGGAGGGATGAAATCAGTGCTGTTGCTGATGACTTAGGGGAAAGATGAGCTCACAAAAGGTGAAAATTACTGCCAACTCCTAAACAGCACAAAAGACACATCCAATCATCAGGTAAATCCAGCACACACAGGACACATGATGGGGACTTGTCCACCAAGTCACCACAAGCAGCTCTGGCCAGACTACACAGACGAGGATGAGTGTGAGGAAATGAAATATTTTTAAATAATAATAATGAAGAAAGTCACCTTTCCTAGCTGGTGTCTCATTCTTACACTGCTTGCAGCATTTAATAGTCTTATACTGCACTGCGCTATGGTGGTTGCTACAAATGCAGATGTGAAAAGACAGAGAAGGGTTACTGCCAAGGAGAGCTAGGCCAGAGCCAGACTGAGTCTTAAAAGGCTTGGAGTGAGAAGCTGTGCCCCACCAATACTCCACCAATATTCCTCTTGAATGACTTGCATGAAAGAGCTTTGACAGAAGCATGTGCTGTTTTGTATTTACATCAGGGACCCAAATACAAGGCAGCAAAGGAGGAGGAGACCCACGGGCTATGGTCTTACACCTCTGCTAATTTCTCTCCTCTTATCTGAATGACAGAGCAACATTACAGCAGAATTATACACGGATATTCTGACCTGGTGACAAAAAACTTTTAGGATTATGCCTTTGTCTTTAGCTGCCTTGATTCGCACTTTTCACCTCCTGGACTCCTGCTTTGAGCACCCTTTGACATCCTTGCTTGTCACAGTATCTGCCAGCTTCTGGAGAATGTTTTCTGCTTGGAGCAGTAAAGATCAAAACACATGCATGCTCAGACACTCACCTCCCCTGAAAGGAAGGGCTTGTGCTCTTTTTAGGACATGAGTAATATCCATCTTTACCTTGGCATTGAAAGAACATTCTCTGGTCCTTGAGTCACTGAGCCTCACTACAGCAAGTAGGGTGGATTCTCCTGCCAAGCGAAGTGCTTGTCCCAGATCCTTCACATAGTTGGAGCCACTGGTTGCACATCAATACCGCACATGGTTTGTTCCTTCTGACATAGAGTTATTTCATCCAGTTCTGCTTTGCACAATCACAAGGCTGTGTAAAAGGCCATGTTAATACAGGCTTGTGGTTTGCCAAAGATGAAGGAGAAAAATCAGAACTGGAGTCTCAGAGCTTTGGTGTCTGGTGTAGTCAGAGCTCTGTCAGAGGTCAGAGAGAACGTAAAAGGCCCCGCTGGGTCGCTTGGCCAGGTCACATAGCCAGGTTAAAGCAAAGTCTTTGCAAGTCAGTCACAGTTTCCACAGCCTAAGCAGGAACACCCACGCGTTCTTCCAGAAATTGCACCACCTGCTGTCATATTAAAACCCACATCACTCATCACCGGCGAGAGTGCCGATGCACCGCACACAACAGCTGATCGCAGCTGAGAGGATAACTAACATCAGTTGTAGGTGCCCTCTCAAAGCGGAGAGCAGAAAATGCCAAGATGCAAGTAATTTTCACTGGCATCTTCTGAAGACAGGGAAGTACTGGTGTTTGTGAATCTCGAGCCGTGCTCTGCGAGGCAGATACAGCTGCCTGATCCTGTCTTCAGGTCTCTGAGTAGTCTCCTGTTCTAACCACCATGCCTAGCCAACATCCATCGATTTGTCCTTAACCAAATCTCTTAAAATAGTGGGGACAAACAAAAAAAAACCCTACAGAACACTAGAGAATGCACAGTTCATGTGCAAAGGGAGTATTGCACAGGCTTCAGCCTGTTTCTGGAGCTGGAATGGATGAGGAGAGTGTAGACACCCCGCACAGAGGCCTCTATAGGGCAGATGCCGACTCCTCCTTTTCCCAGTTATGTGGCTGGGCTTTATCATCAAGAAACAGAAAAATCACTTCACTGAAGAAGTGTTTTCACAGGTGTGAAACCAGAGTGCACCTAGCTTAGCTATTGAATGGAGTAGCCCTACAGAATTGAAGTTGTAAAATCAATAAAAAGTTAAATTTACTATTGCCCTGGAGAGCTTTCATTTCTGTTTGGTTTTGCATAAACTCTTTCTGGTAATCTTTAATATAATGTCATATATTGCATTTGTGCAGGAACTTTTTGCCCTAAACTTCAATGCTTCACTTTCCCTTTTTCCACGCAAGTGTTTTGTGGAAATGAAGACATTTCTTCTGAGGAAGCGAACCAATAAAAATGCCACATAAGCAACCACAAGAAAATTAATTAAGCTACAGGGAGGTTGCAAAAGTCCATATCGGACACAGACTAAGTGCTATTTAATTGCCTAAATGATGCATTATTTCTTGGAGAGAAAATAGTAAATTATGTGATCACAGACTAAGGATGTGTAACAAAAAATACCAGCAGGAAGAAAGGAACAGAAGTATATTGACAGGTGACTCTGACACTTAATCAGCTTCCAGTGCTTGACTTTAAACCTTGCTTATTTTTATTATAATAGTCATATTTTTAAAAAGATGAAAAACCTCTAGGATTTTCTGAAGTGGAATGCATAAAGCCTTCTAGCAGAAATGCAGAACGCTCTGTTAGAGAGATGACAAACCACATATTTTAAGAAATCTCCAGATCGACTCTGTGCAGGCTTGCAGTGGAATTGAAGAAACCAAACCAAAATACGTTGCACTTCCTTGCTAGGACAAGAAATCCTGCTGCACATACGCACTTTATGGCATGAGAGATGACTGCCCTTGCTTGCAAACAATTTTCTGGCAAGTAGACGGTTCTTACCGGAATCATAGAATCATAGAATGGCTTGGGTTGGAAGGGACCTCAGAGATCATCTAGTTCCAACCCCCCTGCCGTGGACAGGGCTGCCAGCCACTAGCTCACTACACCAAACTGCCCAGGAACCCATCCAGCCTGGCCTTGAACACAGCCAGGGATGGGGCAGCCACAGCTTCTCTGGGCAGCCTGTGCCAGCGCCTCACCTCTCTCTCGGTGAAGAATTTCTTCCTGATGTCCAGCCTAAACCTCCCCTCTTTCAGTTTTAGCCCATTCCCCCTTGTCCTACCATTATCCACCTGTGTAAAAAGTCGGTCCCCCTCCTGCCTGTAAGCTCCTTTTATGTATTGGAAGGCTGCAATGAGGTCTCCCCGGAGCCTTCTCTTTTCCAAGCTAAACAATCCCAACTCCCTCAACCTTTCCTCATAGCAGAGGTGCTCCAGCCCTCTGACCATTTTGGTGGCCCTCCTCTGGACCCGCTCCAACAGCTCCACATCCTAGCATACTTCTCTGATCGCGTATTTTTTAAAGAACAGTTTGACCAAAAGGTAGTTTTAGATAAATGTGGTAGGTATCTTCTAAATACAGATGAGATCAATTTGTGGATTCATGTGAAGATTTTTCCATTTCTTTTATGACAAAGGCATTGCGGCATGGGACAGCTACAGTCTAAATTAGATAGTTGAGAAAGAAAGCACTACTTTCTACTTACGAACAGCACTACTTTTATATAGTTTATTTTTATTATGATTATGATTGATTAGCACATCAGGAACTAGGATTATTTTCTCTAGAGGTAAATATTTTATTGGATGTTGTTTGAAGAATAAGAATAAAACAGTGATGTTGTTATTTCTTGTATTTAAAATATTTTAATTGAACTTCACTAATGTTTAATAGATTTAAGTGTTCCTTCAAGCTGACACTTTGAAGACCCTCTTTGCATGTTCCCACTTTGAGATGCATCTTTATAACGGCTGAACTTTTTTTTTTTTTTTTTTAAAAAAGGAAAACAAAACACCACTTTTTGCTTTCTAATTGCTAGAGCAAAAGTCTCCCATTCCCCAGCACTGAATGCTTAGAACCGAAAATACAAATACTTACAAAATATATTTCCCAGTGTTTGCAAGTAGTACCTTCTCATAAGTTTTAATATTTTGCATTTCCCAACACTCCACTGCAATTTATATTTCTAGACTTCCCCTGGGCTATTTTGAGGACATAATACTGATGACAGACCACAGCGTCTGGGCTGTGCAGTCACACCATTACAGCTGAGTAACGATGACACAGTGAGAGCAGGCCCGGGGCCTCACTTGCCTGCAAACAGCCCCTCAGCCAGTAGCACTTAGGAAACAAATTGTTAGACTGCGCCCTCAGAGCACACCCCAGATTTATGACTGATTCAGAGTCCTGAAACTGGACATATCCATTCCGCAGTCACTAGTCGAGCTGTTGCTCCGTGGGATATGGACACGCGGTCCCAGATTTAACCGGAATTAACAGCGTGTTGCTGTTTCCTGGTGACAACACAGTTTAAACCTCCTCCCACTCTTTTCCCTTGAGCTGTTCAGGCCTTGTCAGCAAGGTTGCTGCCACCTCACTACGCCTGCTAAACGGTGCTGCCAAGTGTTCTGTATTCGGTTTGCAAATCCATCTAGATAGATTTAAGCAATCTTTGTCTGAAAAGAGTTATTTGGAACCTGCTGGCAACTGCACCAAAACAAGTGAGCAGACGAGAGCGCCTGGGGACGGGAGCTCTGTCACCACTCACTGATCCGTAACCGCTTTGCTGAGGGTCTTCTGAATAACACCTCAGTACCAAGGAGCCTGTTAATTTTACTCAACTGAACAGCTTTCAAACCAATCAACGCAACTACCAGCTTTCATTTTGCACTGCAGAGACAATCTGAGGCCATCACCTTCCCCCGCAGCGCAGAAATACGCGGGAACTCACTCAGCAGCTAATTCTGTGTGCAGAAGAGCTTTGCTGGGCGCTGCTGGAGCAGCGTGTGTGCACGCACGGTCACCGCTGTGTGACAGATTGTGGAGGAGAAGTGGGAACGGGAAAAGCAGAAAACTTGATTACACAGCCTGAAACTGAGGCAGGGTAGGAGAACTGAGAGAAGAACCAAGGGTTCGAGACAACAGGGCTTAAAGGGAATGTACAGATTGGATCAGGTAGACTGCATGACTGTTTTTTTGTTTTATTTTCCTATAACCAGAAGAACCAATGAGGCCCTGAATATTTTAGCTATTTATTTTTAAAATCAGTAGCTCTATTAATTCCTATTTCATGTATTATCATGTGGGGAACTTTTCATTATTGTTAAATAAAAGCACCATTGTCTAGTGAAAGCAAAGACCAAAGTTTAAGTCCTTCAGTACCTCCTCCCCACACATACACTTCCCAGTCTTATGCTTCTTTATGAGCTTTTTTGTTTTAAAGCAAGTCCTTACTGCAGAAAGTACAGGATTGTTTAAAATTTAATATTTAATCAGTTAATCAATCAGAAGTCTTTGTCTTCTCAAAATGCTTCCAAGTTAAATAATTTATGAAAAAAAGCATTTGGGGCTTTATTTGTCACCATCATTTTAACAGTTTATTTATTTATTTATTTATTTATTTTCTGTGTTCAAACAATTCATTAGTTTCTGGTTCCAGCTTATTTTTGTGTTATAACGTTATGGGACTATGTGGGTCTCAAAAAACCCCAACACTTTAGATTGAAATTTAGTAGCTTTTCCTGCGTTTTGTAAACTGTTCTTCCAAGATTCTAGGAGAGGGCATGAAGGAGAGCTGTCTCAAAATATTTTAAGGATATAATTTAGAGTATATACGGTATATAATTAACTTTTGCAAAGAAGTCTATGTATAAAGATGGATTCCTCCAATGGAGATGCTCGAAGTGCTATATTAAAAAAAAATAATAATAATCAGGTGTTTAAAAAGCTGTTGTGTTTAATTCCAGCTAATGCTGTGCACTTTCAGAAGCTGTACTTGAAAATTTCAAGGAGATTAACACTTGGAAATTATAGGAGGTTGTTTAGTAGCTAGCTCTATGCTTAACAAAGAAAAGTTGTTATTGCTTTACTCTAAAGGTCTTTTTTTTTTTTTTTTTTTTTTTTTCCCCCACAGTATATGTCTGAAGTAACTGCAAATTCTTCTTATTTCATCTGCTATGTTTAATTAGGAGCTCTGTGTTTAGGACTGGATAATTGCTCTTTTCTTGTTACAGAACATTAACTTTGTGCTTCCAGTAACATCTTTATAATGAAAATGCTAATAAAAATGGGGCAGTGCAAACTGCACATTTACAAATCTCTCCAGAGCTTAGTATGAGGCTTATCATAATTCTTGCCATCTCAGGATTGTATAATCTACTGATATTGATTGCACTGCACAGTTAATTTAAAAATTATCTCCTGCAGGCCTGAGAGAAAGGCAACAATTATAACTTCAGAAAAAAATACATACACACTGAAAATGTTTCCAATAAACAGAATGTAGTTTTCTCACTGTAGCAATATAATCACTGCAGGACTTCGAAACACCCTGTATTAATCACATTTCTGCTTGTAGGTTTATACTGCTTAATCCTATTACAACCGTACAGCATGTTTTTCTTTTGCTAGGTGATGTCAGACTATCTGGAGACAGCAGCACAGCTGGAACACTGCAGATTTAAATGCTGTCTTTCCTCATTCTTCTACAGACTTCTTGTTTGAGGGTTATTTTCTTACATAGGCTCCTAAGAGACAAGAAATGATATTTAATAATGGAAGTTGAGAAGAAACATTACTGTTTGCTTGGTCTTTTTTTCCCCTACTCTAGTATTCTTGTGATTTAACCCCAGCAGGCAGCTCAGCACCACACAGCCACTTGCTCACTCTCCCCAGGTGGGATAGGGGAGAGAATCAGAAAGGTAAAAGTGCGAGAACCCATGAGTTGAGATGAACACAGTAAAGCAAAAGCCATGCGTGCAAGCGAAGCGAAACAAGGAATTTGTTCACTCCTTCCCATCAGCAGGCAGATGTTCAGCCACTCTCAGGAAAGCAGGGCTCATCATGTGTAATAGTTTCTTGGGAAGACAAACACTATTGCTCCAAGCATCCCCTCTTCCTCCTTCTTTACCCCAGTTTTATTGCTGAGCTTGACTCCATATGGTATGGGACATCCCTTTGGCCAGGCTGGGTCAGCTGTCCTGGTTCTGTCCCTCCTAGCTCCTAGCTGAAATATCCTTGGCTCTGTGCAAGCACTGCTTAGCAATAACTAAAACATCAGTGTGCTGACACCACTGTTTTCATCATAAATCCAAAACACAGCATCACACGAGCCTCTATGAAGAAAATTAACTCTATCCCAGCCAAAACCATGACAAGTACAAAAAGAACACCACAGGTAGACTAAGATAGAAATCCATGCAAGAAAAAAAACTTTGCTAGAAGCTTTTCAAAAGGTAATGCTATCAAAATGGAAGACTATTTCTATTTGTGAAAATGCATACAGTGCAGTATGCAAACAGCATTTCACTTCATTCTCTTCACCAGTACTGTAATTCTAGGAAAGAATATATGTGTGTGTCAAATGGAGAAAGGAGATTCATAGAACAGGAAAGCACATTCCAAATACCCAGAGACAGCAGCATTGAAAAGGCACAAAGACAGGTGTAGGAAACAGACATCTTTGTTATCATATCCCCACTGGGAAAGTTGCCATAATTCTCACTGAAGAGCGAGCTATTTATAGGACAGCAGAGCAAAGAGAAAAACGGCACCAGTCATGCTGGGTTTGATGTATTAACTGTACAGCAGGAATTTAACAACCATGATGTACCCAAGCTGCAAGCTATGTGAATCGAACAGTTCATGGACAATGTACAGGATCTTGATTTGATTACTCCAGCAGACCACTGCTCTGTTCTTAATCTCCATCAACTTCCCACAAGATTAGCACATCATTAAATACTTCATACCTCAGTTTCCTCTTAGGAAAGCAGGAAACACCACCATTACCTACCTAAATAGGACCTGGACAGGCTGGAAAAGTGGGCCCACGAGAACCTGATGAGGTTCAACAAAGCCAAGTGCAAGGTGTTGCACTTGGGTCGGGGCAATCCCAGGTATGTGTACAGACTGGGAGAAGAACTCCTTGAGAGCAGCCCTGCAGAGAAGGACTTGGGCGTTGTGATTGACGAAAAGCTGGCCATGAGCCGGCAGTGCGCTCTTGCAGCCAGGAAGGCCAATGGCATCGTGGGCTGCATCAAGAGAGGGGTGGCCAGCAGGGAGAGGGAGGTGATCGTCCCCCTCTACTCTGCCTTGTAAGGCCTCACCTGGAGTACTGTGTCCAGGCCTGGGGCCCCCAGTACAGAAGGGATGCGGAGCTGTTGGAGCGGGTCCAGAGGAGGGCCACCAAAATGATCAGAGGGCTGGAGCACCTCTCCTGTGAGGAAAGGTTGAGGGAGTTGGGATTGTTCAGCTTGGAAAAGAGAAGGCTCCGGGGAGACCTCACTGCGGCCTTCCAATACTTGAAAGGAGCTTACAGGCAGGAAGGGGACCGACTTTTTACACAGGTGGATAATGGTAGGACAAGGGGGAATGGGCTAAAACTGAAAGAGGGGAGGTTTAGGTTGGACATCAGGAAGAAATTCTTCCCTGAGAGAGTGGTGAGGCGCTGGCACAGGCTGCCCAGAGAAGCTGTGGCTGCCCCATCCCTGGCTGTGTTCAAGGCCAGGCTGGATGGGTTCCTGGGCAGTTTGATCTAGTGAGCTAGTGGCTGGCAGCCCTGTCCACAGCAGGGGGGTTGGAACTAGATGATCTTTGAGGTCCCTTCCAACCCAAGCCATTCTATGATTCTATGATTCTATGATTCTATGATTCTATGGTACACCAGAAATACGCCAGATAGTTAAAAACTCCGATGGCTGTCTTTCAAATTCATGCAATTGAATGTTTTTATTCAAAGATTAGTTCTCATTTCCATACAACATCACGACAGAATTCACAGTCTGATAGTCTAGCCGTCATTATCAATGTCTGGATGGAGGTCGGTGATGAGTGGCGTCCCTCAGGGGTCTGTACTGGGACCAATCTTCAACATCTTCATCAACAACATTGACAGGGGGATCGAGTGCACCCTCAGCAATTCTGCAGATGACATGAAGCTGTGTGATGCAGTTGATATGCCTGAGGGATGGGATGGCATCCAGAGAGACCCAGACAGGCTCGAGCAGGAGAACCTCATGAGGTTCAATAAAGACAAGTGTAAAGTCTTGCACCTGGGTCACGGCAAACCCTGCTATCAATACAAGCTGGGCGATGCAAGGATTGAGCAGAGCCCTCCCGAAAGGGACTTGGGAGTACTGGTGGATGACAAGCTGGACATGAGCCAGCACTGTGCCCTCACAGCCCACAAAGCTAACCGCATCCTGGGCTGCATCCAAAGAAGCGTGGCCAGCAGGGCAAGGGAGGTGATCCTGCCCCTCTGCTCTGTGCTGGTGAGACCCCACCTGGAGCGCTGCATCCAGATGGGGAGTCCTCAGCACAGGAGGGACATGGAGCTGTTGGAGCATGTCTAGAGGAAGGCCACAAGAATTATCCAAGGGATGGAACACCTTCCCTGTGAGGGCAGACTGGGAGAGTTGGGGCTCCAGGGAGACCTGATAGCAGCCTTTCAGTATCTAAAGGGGGGCTACAAGAAAGACGGGGACAGGCTTTTTAGCAGGGTCTGTTGTGATAGGACATAGGGAAATGGTTTCAAATTGAGAGAGGGGAGATTTAGCCTGGATATAACGAAAAAGTGTTTTATGGTGAGGGTGGTGAAGCACTGGCACAGGTTGCCCAGAGAGGTGGTGGATGCCCCGTCCCTGGAGACCTTCAGGGTCAGGCTGGACAGGGCTCTGAGCAACCTGATCCAGCTGTAGATGTCCCTGTTCACTGCAGGGGAGTTGGACTAGATGGCCTCTTACGGTCCCTTCCAGCTCAAGCAATTCCATGTTTCTATGATTATCCGTCCTCTTTAGATGATATTTTTACATAAGATGGTAATTAAGAATTCCTCATTCCTGGGGACTGGAAATGGACCTCTGCCACCTTTCAGTGTCCTCAGCTCATGCTCTATGGATAAGTATGTTAATACATGGAACAAATCCACAGCTCAATTCTTCAGAGCCAACAGCTTCTAGCAGTCTTCAGAAGCATCCAAACCTTCCCACCTACCGTAGAAGAAGATTGATGGAACTACTGTGATCATCTAAATACTTTGAAGGAGTACATGCCTACCTTTGAAACAAGTTTGTTTGCTGTTTTTTGTTGTTGTTGTTGTTTGTTTGTTTGCTTAGGTGTTTAGCTTGTGTAGTGCTCATTAGTCTTTGCATATCACACTGCAAATTCCACAATTTGCACAGCACAATAATTAAATTTTTAACATAGCAAATATTAATGACTGAAAGCAATCCTTAAAACAGAATGGAAAAAGCTGTAGATAAGGTATTTTTCAGAGTAGTATTCCTTGACTTGCAACACATTCTGTTATCAATACAATATGCCTAGGTTATGATGTGCCATATCTACACTACAGGAAGTTCAATCTCATTGAAATCAACAGCAAAATCCCTGTAGACTTCCTAAGGGCCAGGAAGCAACCTTGTTGTCTCTTTTGTCAGCTTACAGTTCATACCCAGAGAAAGGTAACAATTCTGCACTTCCAGCTCTAAGACGCTTCAGCGTAGAACAAGCATTTTAGGCAACTCCTAGCAATGTAGTACAACATGAGATGTCCATCTATTCCTTCCTTGCGCCTTACAAGGAGGAAAATGAATGCATTGCACTCCGTGGAAATTTTAACTAAAGCTCCTCCAACTCTCTCACAGAATGATTTACTGCAAATGTTCGTATCACAAATATTGCCCGTTGTTTGAATACTCCAGCTACTAAAATTTAATGATAGCAATAATGAATTAGGCAGTCTACAAGCAGTCAGGGTTAGAGAAGATAACTTCATTCCTCTGAACTCCAAATAGGGCTGACAGAGGCTCCAGTTAAACTCCTTAAACTGTATAAGCTGTTTGAATTTCCTTATGTCTTCATGCTTCATTCTGTGATATCTCAAAACCAGGCAATGGTATGTGCCATCAGGAACTGTTCTGTTAGCCATGCTAGCAGATTCAAGAACAATTTTTTCCTCATACAAATTCAACATAGTGAATAAGTTTTTAACTCCAGTGCTGCAAGAAGATAATTACTAAAATTAGATGATAAAAGTAAGTTTTGTAGCTTGTACACCTGAATTTTCTCCTATTTTTGGAGTTTTTTGCAGATCTTTTTCTGTTTTGGCAATGAATTAAGATTAAGCTTTAAAGGCAGCTATACTTCGTTCTGCCTCATTTATCTTTCTCTGAAAGAACAGCACGGTTGCATAATACGTGAAGTACAGTCCCTAAAAACAATCTGCTAAGTCTGATTTCATTAGTACACAACGCCAAGGGTTTTGGGGGGTTATTTTCATAACACAGACACCATTGCTCAAACATCCAATAAAAATACATGAGTTCCGTTTCCATGTTCATACTGGGAGGCTATGCTAATAAATTAGTCATTTCTGTCATATCTTAGCTCAGAATTTTGCAAAACGTCATAGATAAACCCACTTCCATATTTATGTGCACACTCATATGCTTTACATTTGCACATATTTAGTTTCTCCAGTTATATTCTGATATAAGCCTGCTCCTAATCTCATTGATGTTAATGAAAACTGATAGAAGATACCTTAGGAATCAGTGAAGTCATCCAGATGTAATGGAATCAGAATGCAGTCTTTAGTCACAACTACTCACTGAAGAGTATTTCATTAGTCTGTATGGTTATTTTGCTGGCTTCACACAAGACAAACAAAAATCCAAACCCTATGGTTGAGAGTGGTGTCCAAATGCTTCTTGAGCTCCAGCATCTCGGGGCTGTGACCACTGCCCTGGGAGCCTGTTCAGTACCCACCATCCTAACCCCCCGCCTGATTCTCCCCTGACACCGCTCCATGCCCTTCCCTCAGGTCCTGTCGCTGTCCCCAGAGAGCAGAGATCAGCGCCTGCCCCTCTGCTCCCCTGTGTGGAAGCTGTAGGCCACCAGGAAGCCTCCCCTCCACCTCCCCTACTTTAGGCTGAACAAAGAACTGGCTGGATGGTTGTAGCCAGAGGGTTGTAGTCAGTGGCTGTATGTCCAGGTGGAGGCCGGTCACGAGTGGTGTCCCCCATGGGTCCGTCTTGGGACCGGTGCTCTTCAACATCTTTATCAACGACTTAGACTGTGGGATCGAGTGCACCCTCAGCAAGTTTGGTGATGACACCAAGCTGAGTGGTGCAGTGGATACCCCTGGAGGAAGGGATGCCATCCAGAGGGACCTGGACAGGCTGGAAAAGTGGGCCCACGAGAACCTGATGAGGTTCAACAAGGCCAAGTGCAAGGTGTTGCACTTGGGTCGGGGCAATCCCAGGTGTGTGTACAGACTGGGAGAAGAACTCCTTGAGAGCAGCCCTGCGGAGAAGGACTTGGGCGTTGTGATTGACGAAAATCTGGCCATGAGCCGGCAGTGCGCTCTTGCAGCCAGGAAGGCCAATGGCATCCTGGGCTGCATCAAGAGAGGGGTGGGCAGCAGGGAGAGGGAGGTGATCGTCCCCCTCTACTCTGCCCTTGGAAGGCCTCACCTGGAGTACTGTGTCCAGGCCTGGGGCCCCCAGTACAGAAGGGATGCGGAGCTGTTGGAGCAGGTCCGGAGGAGGGCCACCAAAATGATCAGAGGGCTGGAGCACCTCTCCTGTGAGGAAAGGTTGAGGGAGTTGGGACTGTTTAGCTTGGAAAAGAGAAGGCTCTGGGGAGGCCTCATTGCAGCCTTCCAATACTTGAAAGGAGCTTACAGGCAGGAGGGGGACCGACTTTTACACAGGCAGATAATAATAGGACAAAGGGGAATGGATTTAAACTGAAAGAAGGGAGGTTTAGCTTGAATGTTAGGAAGAAATTCTTCCCTGAGAGAGTGGTGAGGCGCTGGAACAGGCTGCCCAAAGAAGCTGTGGATGCCCCATCCCTGGAGGTTCAAGGCCAGGTTGGATAGGGCCCTGTGCAGCCTGATCTGATGGGTGGCACCTAGCCCATGGCAGGGGGGTTGGAACTAGATGATCTTTAATGTCCCTTCCAACCCCGGCCATTCTATGATTCTATGAAAACCAATGGACCTCAGCCACTCACCCTGCAGACCCTACCTTTCACCCTGCAGACCCTTCACCATCTTTGTAGCCCTCCTTTGGAGGATTAATAGTTTTATGTCCTTCTGATATTGCGGCTCCCAAACCTGCACCCAGTGCTAGAGGTAAGGTCACACCAGGCAGAGCAGAGCGGGACAAGCCCTTCCCTCACCCAGCTGGCAGTGCTGGGTCTGGTGCACCCCAGGGTACGGTTGGCCCTTTGGGCTGCCAGGACACGCTGCTGACTCAGATTCAACTTGCTGTCAGTCAGAACCCCAGGTCCCTTTCCGTAGGGCTGCTCTCCAGCCTCTTCTCCGCTGTCTGTACATATAGCCAGGGCTGTCCCTTCCCAGGTGCAGAACTTGGCTCTTGCTCTTATAAAACTTCATATGGTTGGTGATTGCCCAACCCTCCAATTTGTCAAGATTTCTCTGCAAGGTCTCTCTACCCTCAAGGGAATCAACAGCTCCTGTTGTAGTGTCAACCGTAAGCTTACCTATTATGCATTCCATTCCTGTCTCCTGATCATTTATAAAAATGTTACAGAGAACTGGCCTTGAGAAATGGAGCCTTGCAGAACCCTACCAGTGACTGGCCACCAGTCTGACGTCAACTCACTTGCTGTAACCCTTTAAGCCCGTGCCATCCGCCAGCTGTTCACCCATCACCTTATGTTTTGGTCTAGCTGTATGCTGGATGTTTTGTCCAGAAGGATACTGTTAGGTACAGTATCAGAAGCATAGCTGATGTGGTCTTTTTGGATTTCAGCAGGTTTCCTTTGGTCAGCTAGGTGGGTAACCTTGTTTTAAAACAAGATTAAGCTAGTCTTGAGGAGACAGATCTAAGTAGTGTGTGCAATCTTTTGGTGGTGGTGGAGGAAGAGCTGGGGGAAGGAATCAGTCGCTAGAATAAGCATATTTATCAGTATATATGTAACCTGTACATTGGACGGATTAAAGTCAGCCCATAGCCATTCTGTGATTCTAGATCTCATTTTGGGGAGAAGCATTCTGTCTCTGAAACAGAAGGCTTGATGCCTCTTAACTTTATGCAACAGTCCACAGATGCACAGAATACACTTCCCTGCTTGTAAAGTAGGTCACTTGTCTACAAAAAGAGGTATGAGGCTTAATTAAAATGCTTCTACAGCAGAAGTGGCTATTTCAATAAGGTATTACAGACTTCGATGTGCATCCCACAATACTTACTACAGCTCCTTGAGTTCAAGTACTAGTAAGTTAACCTAATCAGCATAACCCTAGAAATATTTCAACTAGATCTTGATTTTTTCTTACTGCTGCTATATATACAGTCTTTATGGTACAATACTTTAAACTTAAGCAGCCTAAATAAACAAACAAAAAGATGATCTATATGGAAATTGTTTCTGATCTAATATGCAATAGATATTCTAGTACTGTATTAAAAAAGCTGAAAAACTATATCCAAAACTTTAGTCTCATGAAATACCATCCAAGATTATTTAAATATTTTCTATCTGTCACTAAGCATGTGAAATGGCTGAACTGAGTTTCCGTTTCCCAAATGCACTGATTAAAAATAGCTACTTGCAAGTGCACTGAAAAAAATCTCAAAGGGATTCAGAAAGGAGCAACAAATTTAGAAATCTGTGAAATTTGTGCTATAATAATGTCAATATGACATACATGTAATACTAAATAATATTTAATAAATATATATTGACAGTAATGAAAATGATAACCTAGAGAATAAACGTGGATTCTTCACAAAACTTAGCTTAGTTTTCACTAAGTTTTCCAATGGGAGAAAGCCAGAGCTAAACATAGATGTAAACACATTTACTGGTGGGAGATGTCATGTTGTTGTTGGAATTCCTGCAGAACAGGAAGAATATAAATAAACAAGTGAAAAGCTTCTCAGCCCACTATGTGTGCAATCAGGCATTAAACAGCATTCGTATGCACCAGTTAAATCATATTACCACCCAGTATGACAGACAGCTGTCTCAGAATTGTGCATGAAACTCTTCCTTGGGGGACCAGGGAGGAGGAGGACATTTTTGGCCTTTTTTTTTTTTTTTTTTTCCCATATATAGTTTATAAGAGATGTGCAAAGAAAGCCGACCACTCTTCCTTTGGTATTTTTTAGTTTAGTCAAATTTAGTATCTTACAGTAAAACTCGTAAATATCTTCTAGGAAAACCACAGTTTATACTATAGTCCAATATTAATTTGTAGGTATCTCTAAAAAATGAAGCTATTTTATTCTTATGGTTATTATAAGTTATTTATCTTACGGCAAAGAGACATATTACTTGTTCTTTCCCCACCTACCCTGTTTTTAGGTATTGCTAGACAACAAAAGTTTAATTAGCAAAACAAACTTGTCAGAATCACAGTTACTGAGGGTGCAATTTAAATAAGCATTCCTTTAAAGAACTTAAAATCCTTTGAAAATGTTAAAATGTTCTTTAACATTGAGAATAAATTAAAAGCAAGCTTCCCTGCATTGCAGTTAGTTAAGCAGGTTTGTGTCACAGTATACATCTATGGTCTTCAAACCAGGAATGATAGTATTTAGAATACTTCTTTTTGCTCAATATTTTCCTGTATCTCTGAGAAAAGACACACCACCACCACACGTCTGCAAAGGTTCAAGTAGTATGAAATAAAATTTTCGTGCTGCATGCTGACTCTGGGAAACACTATTTTCAAGGCTACTTAAGCACCTAATTGCTTTATAATCCTTGAGAATTGGAAAACCATTTGAAAATGGGATATACTCACCCGAGTCGCTTTTGTGTTCTTGAAACTTTTAACCCGCAATCTCAGGTTTAGATTCCTATGCTCTGTGAAGTTTTCCCATTCTACATGGAGTATGAAGACTGACTGCCTTTGTCCAGAGATCCCCGAGATTGGGCTCCATCCAATGTAATGTTTGTTACGACAATTTACTTGTCAGAGATGAACAGTGTATCTTCAGAATATCAGTCAATCTTTTGGGCCTTCACAGAAGTATTTTCTGAATGAAGGGATTTATTGAATCAGATCTCTTTCCCCGGACCATACCGCCTACAAGACTTGGCCAATATCTTTCTGCACCTAAGAAATGCCCTCTCCTGAATGCACTAAGAAATACCCTTGTGAAATATTCCTAGTCGCACCTGGTCCTGATAATGCAAATTCATTAAAAAACAAAACAAAACCAAACAAACCAACAAACAAACACTATGATATTCCCTCCTCTACGCATTTACACTTACAGGGCTAAAAGCAGGCTCTGTTTAAAACAGTGAAAAATTAGATACCTGTTCCTGATAGCGGATCTAAGCAAATGGAGCCTGAAGTTACTCAGCCCCTTAGGGATCAAGGCTCCCTTAGAATAACCTGTGTTAGGCCACAGCAATCCTGTAAAACTTCACTCAGACTGGTGCACCCAACAATCAGTCAACAAGCTATCCCCAAACAAACGAAGGATGTAAAAACTCATGAGCATTTCTGGACTTATGTCCTCTTCATATTAAAATACTCTGGTTCACTGGATAATCCCTTCTTGTGCTTACTGTCTATAAATAAGATTCGTGCACTGTGGAAAATGGCAAAAAAGCAGCCCGATAGACCTCTGTCCAACTTCCAGCATTCTTTCCCCCCTTTCCTTTCCTGTATTCTCAAACTAAGGCTAACAAAGACATTATCTCTGATTTTGCCTGACATGCACGTGTTTCCAGATTCTCTTTCCTCCGATGGGAGAACTGTTCCTTTAATTCTTAGATGTGGAGGAATGAAAGGAAAAGAATTCCTTCACTGCCATGAAAGGAACTCTGCATTTCCTTTGTTCCTAAAAGGAGCCAGCTGGAATGCTCTAGGATTCTAAATCTGGAGAAAGCTGTGAAGTTTAATTTTATGAGTGCATTAAAATCTTAAGGACCAATATTACAACATAAAAATATGCTTCCTATAAACATGTTTTTCCATTTGCTTTTAAAATGGCAATCTCAGAATTCCCCAAACATATGTTCCTAACAATTTAAGTGTCAAAGTGTTCTTATTCAAGGAAAAAAAAAAAAATCTGGATACAGTTAAATACTTATATATATATATCCTTCACCAACAGTACACCGGGAAATTCAGAAGTCTAGTAATCCTCATTTTCTGTCACTCAGATATACACGCTAGGGACCACAAGCTTCAGGGAAAAAAAAAAAAAAGGCAATGGAAGTAGTGACATGCCAATATTTCTAAGACAGATAGATGAGGGCAAACAGGCAGATCTGTATGTGATTATGGGCTTAATACTGCAGGCTTTATTAAGCTGTCTTTGTGGAAGTACATCAGACTATTCATTTCCCTGCAAGAATTTAAGACTGATGTTTCAGTAACTGTACAGTAAGCTCAAGCTCTGAGGAACACCACCTTTGCATAGAACTGTGCTAAATTGTGTGTTTGTTTTGTTGTTGTTGTTTGTTTGTTTAAATTGTTCCTTAGAAAGTAACTAGCCTTTGTGGCTACTGGGGTAATCTTCAAGGGAAATGGGTGACGTTTACATCAAAGTAGTTTTGTTCTGATTCTGCAGCTAGCTGGTGCATTCCTGCACACTAGCAAAGCTCTGAACAGCACAGAAAAACCAGAATATCTCAGTACAACTGAGTGAAGCTACAAGCTCAGTCCCACTGTTCTGTTCTATGAGCTCAGAGAAACACCACACAGGGCTACCAGGACCCTGCCACAGCGCTACAACATTTTGCCGCAGCAGAGGAGGAAGATATTTTCCAAAAATCAGTTCCTTCATTTAAGTAAGTTTGCTTTAAGTAGAATTTATATTAATGTAAATTATTTTGTTTCCATTTAATTTAAAACACTTTCATCTATTCTAGCATGAATACACAAGAAATTCACCTGGAGCCATTTTTGGACCCAAAATTCAATGTAAAGGATGTACATGGAAGATCCAGCCACTTACTCTCTAGCAGCAAACATTGCACATACCATACATCATCATATTTACACATTAAGAATGGAAAAGATAGCTTATATATCAAAATTCAGTAAAGCCAGTGCTACCTCTGCATTTTAACGTCATCCCAAGAAGCCCAGTCCTGCTTTTCCTGGAGTTTAAAGTGGCTTCAACAGCTTTGTCTATGTACATCGTAGGTATAAACCCCGCTCATGCATAATTCCCTTGTAGACACCAGGAGTTTCTGCACTTATTGAAAATATGGAACAGGTATATCAGCCAAAATTAAGCATCTTCTGAATGCTTCTTGATTGGTGTTATAAACAACCTGATTCTTAAAAAGGGGAAGTTTACTAACATTCCCCAAATTAGCTTAAAACCCTTGTCATCCCTAATGCACATCTAGCATTAGCCATTAAAATCTCTACATTATATTGTTTAGCTACATTGGTGCAGTGGCAAACAATCCTGCATAAAGCAGGGCTTCTGCTGCTACTATACAGCCATCACTTAAAGAGTACTACTGAAAGTTTAGCATCTGAATGAAGAACGTCAGATACAACTGTGCAAATATCCCCTGAATTGAAACTGCTACAATCTTCTTGTTTACTTCTGAATTTAATGCTTCTCCTTCATGAGGTTTCCTATCTGGAAGTAACTTTTCTAAAGAACATGTCTCTATGCATTTAAAGATGCCCACTGTTTTTTCTTTTCTTTAATCAGCTTTAGCAAATAAAAGTGGGAAGCAGCAAGACATTTAAGATACGAAGGAGAAAACCTCAATTCTTTGAAGAATAGGTTACTTCAGTTAAAATAGCCATTTTCGGATGAGTTCTTTTCAAAGAAAAAAGTATGAAATGATTTTCCTGTGTTTGCATCTCAGCCATCCCTGCAGCTTTCACTTCAAAACAGAAGCCAGCACTTTCTCTTGGTCTTGACTTCTGGCCCCAGCAACACACACTAGGATATGACCTGAAACCTCTGTATTGAATTACCTTTATTTCCCCCAACCGCACAGAGACCGCCTTCTGATACCATCCAGCTTGTTTCTCGTTTTCCTGCCTCTATCCCCTAACACCAGCTTTTCTGGGAGATCGCAGTTTACACAGAAGTGTGTCTGAGGGGCTCTTCACCGAGTGGGAAAGGCAAGGCTCCATCAGCACTTCTGTCAGGGCGCCTGTATGGAGTCCGTACCTCCAGGCTGACAGAGCTGGGCCAGTAAGGACTTCTGGCACATGATGCGACCAAGAAGTGCCTGCACTTGGAGAACCAGAATAGCTATGGAAGTGGAAATACCGGCACTTGTTATGTCTCCACTGCGCACAGGAGTAAGGAAGCAACCTACAGCAGCTACAGTGTTCAGTTTTATAGAAAAGACCTCGTGTAGCTTGCAAAAAATGTAATACTTCATGAAATCATATTCAGCTGTAACATCTTCTGTTGATTATTAATTCTGAAGTGGAATCCAGGTTAAGAAGAGATTTGCCAGCTCACAAATTCCTTTCATTGCAAGTGTAACACATCTCCAAAAAAAGATAATCCATCACATTTTCTGCTAACTGCTGGGTAGTCAATTCGACTAGTTCATTCACATTTGGGGAAGTGTGTTTAAAAATACGTAAGTTATGCATCCAATGTATACATTTTCCGCAAGTTTTCCATAACCTTAAATACACAGAGTTCAGTTCACAAAGCATCTTTCATCCCTGCCACCTCCCTTTTTTTTGCTGTCAGAGAGAGATAAGGCCTGTGTAAAGTTTGGAAAAATAATTTTTCACTTTATTAAAATGGCAGATTCCTGAGACAGATAAAGCCATATTGTTTACAGGAAATTATTTCTCTACTGAGAAAGAGATGTTATCAGATAACAAATGATCCTGACTGACATAAACTACATTTCCTTCATGGTGCACACAGAGCCCATGCATTGTTTCTTGGGTTAGGTTTTCCTCCTTTAAACATACACAGTAAGGGTCAGTGAACAAAACAGACAAGAAAAATGGGTATCAATGTGCTTTTATTTAAACAATTTTGCATTTTTGCCATAAACAAAACTAGGAGGAATTTAACAGAAGAGTAAATGCATGTTTTCAAAAGTTTAACAAAACATAATTAACCATGCCTGTGTGTTTTTCAAGAGAAATTTAATTTTTGACTAAGTGACTTACCTTTGCCACCGTATCTATGTAAAACTTCTAAACAATCTTATAAATCATACACATTGTAGCCTTTTCGCAGCTCTTTATCTAACTCTGTTTTATGCTGTCACTGGTGCCATGGGATTATGATTTATCTGTTTAAAAATCACCAACACAATAGAAGAAAAATGAACATGATTCAAAAGTTTAAAGTTGTCCGGTGTTATTTTATGCTTAGAATCTTTAAAAATATTCTGGGTTAGAAGTTTGACTTTCTGTTTTACTTTCACAGAAATTAGAATGGTGAGCATTAACCAATAAAGACAGCTACAAAAAACAGTACCGGATTTTGTCTGTTTAATTCTCAAATCGGGATTTTCATAGAATAAAACATGGTAGCAGGGTGAACATCAGCACTTGCAGCAAAGAACAAGCAAGGATGCACACATTCTCTTTAAAACAAACAAACAAACAAAAAAGAACAAAAACACAACAGTTTCGCTCACCTTCAGGAATTTCTTCTCCTGATATTGGTCCTGCCAGTTTTCAGCAAGTGCCCTTAGGGGCAGCCAAACTATCTGAATTCTTCAACAAGAGTACCAGCAGTGACCTACTCTAACTCCAAGGAGTAGCTAAATTTTAACCCCCCCAAACCTCAAACCACTACAGATCCCAAACTACTGCAAATCCCAAATACTCAAGAATATAGTGTTAATTAAATTTCAAACTTTAAATAGACTGTTTACCAATTTTACCATTTTTTTCTTTTAATAGTCGTGTCAAGAACAGTCACTTTTTTTCTGTAATGGAAACAGTAAGACTACAGTTTTTTGTTTGTATTTGTTGCTGCAACATTAATTTTACATTTCAAGTGCATTTAAAACAAGCCTGCTGAAGCACCAAATATACGGCCACACCTGGTCTGCCCAGATAGCTTACTCATCATTCACGGTACTAACTAAAGGGAGAAAGGAAGACCCAGGGGAACTACAGGCCGGTGAGCCTCACGCCTGTGCCTGGGAAGATCATGGAGCGGATCCTCCTGGAGGAGATGCTAAGGCACATGCGAGATGAGGAGGTGATGCGAGACAGCCAGCACGGCTTCACCAAGGGCAGGTCGTGCCTGACCAATCTGGTGGCCTTCTGTGATGGAGTGACAACATCGGTGGACCAAGGGAGGGTGACAGATGTCGTCTACCTGGACTTGTGCAAGGCCTTTGACATGGTCCCGCACCATATCCTTATCTCTGAACTGGAGAGATATGGATTTGATGGGTGGACTGTTTGCTGGATAAAGAACTGGCTGGATGGTCGTAGCCAGAGCGTCGTAGTCAATGTCTCTATGTCCAGGTGGAGGCCGGTCACGAGCGGTGTCCCCCAGGGGTCCGTCTTGGGACCGGTGCTCTTCAACATCTTTATTGACGACTTAGACTGTGGGATCGAGTGCACCCTCAGCAAGTTTGCTGATGACACCAAGCTGAGTGGTGCAGTTGATACCCCTGAAGGAAGGGATGCCATCCAGAGGGACCTGGACAGGCTGGAAAAGTGGGCCCACGAGAACCTGATGAGGTTCAACAAGGCCAAGGGCAAGGTGTTGCACTTGGGTCAGGGCAATCCCAGGTGTGTGTACAGACTGGGAGAAGAACTCCTTGAGAGCAGCCCTGCGGAGAAGGACTTGGGCGTTGTGATTGACGAAAAGCTGGCCATGAGCCGGCAGTGCGCTCTTGCAGCCAGGAAGGCCAATGGCATCCTGGGCTGCATCAAGAGAGGGGTGGCCAGCAGGGAGAGGGAGGTGATCGTCCCCCTCTACTCTGCCCTTGTGAGGCCTCACCTGGAGTGCTGTGCCCAGGCCTGGGGCCCCTAGCACAGAGGGGTTGCGGAGCTGTTGGAGCGGGTCCAGAGGAGGGCCACCAAAATGATCAGAGGGCTGGAGCACCTCTCCTGTGAGGAATGGTTGAGGGAGTTGGGATTGTTTAGCATCGAAAAGAGAAGGCTCTGGGGAGACCTCACTGCGGCCTTCCAATACTTAAAAGGAGCTTACAGGCAGGAGGGGGACCGACTTTTTACACAGGTGGATAATGGTAGGACAAGGGGGAATGGGCTAAAACTGAAAGAGGGGAGGTTTAGGTTGGACATCAGGAAGAAATTCTTCCCTGAGAGAGTGGTGAGGCGCTGGCACAGGCTGCCCAGAGAAGTTGTGGCTGCCCCATCCCTGGCTGTGTTCAAGGCCAGGCTGGATGGGTTCCTGGGCAGTTGGATCTAGTGAGCTGGTGGTTGGCAGCCCTGTCCATGGCAGGGGGGTTGGAACTAGATGATCTTTCGTGTCCCTTCCAACCCAAGCCATTCTATGATTCTAACTAGTTATAGACAAAAGGCACTTGCTGGAAGGATGAGTCTACACCTTTTGGTTGGTGCTAATGTTGATTTGAGGATTCCTTGTTGCTGTCAAGCCCTACTGCACTATCCCATGGCTACATTAGCATGACTGCATGAGGTGCCACTCAATTCACGGAGCAAGGGAAGAAACTGAGAGAGATAAGAGAGAACAGAAAGTGCACCTCACTGCACTCTGTGATGCAATACAAAGGCATGTTGTGCACACACTGCAAAGTCCTTTATATAAAAGCAAGAGAAGAAATCATGAACAAAACAGTTCAAAAGCATATGCCAACACTAATCACCACATGATGCTCGCCAGCAAGGCTGCAACATGCAGTTTTACAGGCAGAGCATCCTCTTGCCTCTCCCCTCTCACTGCGGGCCATGCTTCTGTCCTGCTGTCAACAGTAGGCACTCCCAGAGCATGGCAACCCACCGCAGAATGGAAAGAAGCATTTTCATTAGCTACACAGCAAAGGTAGCCATGCCATGAGGCATTTAACTCTGGAGAATAAAATATAATGACATGCAGACTGCTCTGCAGGTAAGCCTTTTCTTCCGTTATTACATGATCTTTTCTGATGAGGACGACTCACATCCCTAATGCTCCCATAGTTCATCCCAACTGGAAAACTCAGAGGTCTGCACCAACTTAACAGATGCATTGGATCAAAAAAGATTATTTTTAGTATACATGCACATATGTACACAGCAAATACGTGTTTGTACTGCAGTGTTCACACAATGAAGTTCTGTGTGAATACGGAACTTCTGATGCATCTTCTTGCTCGCAGTTGATTGCAGTACCATGCATTTTATAAAATCTGCCCTGTGCTTCTGCAAATTAAAATTTCTTCAGCTGAGAAATAAAAATAACCAGCATAACAAAACGTAACTACAAAACAAACAGACAGAAAAACCCTGTGCTTTTGCAAGTGAATTTCAAAGAGAAAAATCCTCCTGATAATTTTCGTGTGCTTGCCTGAATTAGGAAGTACAGTACATATCAGGAGTCACCGACAAATATTAAAGGGAATACATTTTGAAAGCAGTCCTCAAGAATGTTTTGATTAATCCCATATCCTTCATTATGAATAAAAATATTCTTGAGCTCTTTTTTGAACAGTTAAATCTAGTATTTAACAGCTCCAGCATTTGGAGACTATATCTCATCTAACAATACATCCATCAGTCGTAGGATGAGATCCTAGGACATCAGATGTGAAGAGTTACATGGAAAGCTAAAGATTCTCTTTTCACATTCTCCTGTCCAAACTTTCCCCATCAAAACGAGATGCATCTGCCCTTTGTATCTAACAAAATGAGAAATGGTTAAATCTAAACAGTTTCACCAGTGCAATATTTTATTTCTCTTTGTTTACCATTACCCAACATATCTATTCTTCCTTTGACACTGAACAAGTAGATAACAAAAAATCATAGCTGCAACTCAGACTTGCACACCCAGTATTAGATTTTAGCTATTTCCCTGTCAATAGTGTATCCCAGGTGAACTAAGGACACCAGAATTTACTTTTCAAGACAAAGATACAGGATCACAGTTTATTTGCAATCAGAAAAAGATACACATTAAAGCAGCTAAAAGCTGCTTTACAGGAAACGTGTATGCCTTTACAGAGTCAACAGAAATAGCAATGTGAGTATTAAGACATTTATAGAAATACATTACTTCCACAGTAAGACAAGTATTTACAGCACAAGCTTATTTGAATACTACTGACAAATAGTATTCCGTTCTTGCCAACATGTCACACGATCACTCAGGAAAGCTGCCTTTCCAAGTCAGTTGAAGTAAACATCCACCCCCCAGCCCTACCACTTGTTATAGCTGAGTGTAGGATGTTTACAGGAACTAAAAGTTAGCTTAACAACATAAATACAGCATTGGCTTTCAAGATATCCAAAAATGAATTGGCACAGACATACTTCAATACATTGCGTGAGCTACAAACTGTGCAACTCATAAGGCACATGCAATAGTTATTAAGCCTCACTGACATAATGAAGTTAGAACACTTTTTAATCATTTAACCTTATAAACATCAGAACACAGTAACATGCTTGTACAGTCCCTAAGGCTACAGAGGTACCAGAGAAAAAGGAGGAAGAAAAAGTTTCTCATAGCCCTGGGAGATCAGCATCTGTTGCACCTACCTGCCAAGACTCTTGATGATCAGAGAAGGCACCTTCTAGAAATCTCAAATTCAAATCATTTTCAAAATTGATACTGAACACCAAAATATATATGGGACATCAAGGCAGCAGTGCAATCAGGGTAACATTGAGAAGGATGTCCTTCTCAAATGGTTTGTGCAAAACTTCAAGCCCTGTGGTATCTAAAATTTCACGTTTCCTTTACCTGCTAAATTTTAAACCTTTTGTTACTACATTTGAATGTCTTCCTATTTGTGCTGCATTTTCTTAAACTAATTCCCATTCCAACCTTTTTCAAGGTACTTTTCCTGTTATTTCAATCTTCTTTGTTTCCTCCACACAGATTTAGTTACTCGGAAATAGGAATCATTTTAATAGTGAGAGAGCAGAATGCTATCACTTAAGCTTCAACATCTTATTCTAAACATGTGGCTAATTCAGCATCTACAGCCTTTAGCAGTCCAGGAAAAAGTACTTCTATATAAATCAGCCAAGAGACCAAGTCTCAGCCTTCTCAAAGCTCTTGTCTGAGCAGGTGTTTTGCAGATTTCCTGGGGAGAAGAAATCGCAGATGCAGATTTTCTTCCTACACAGAGGCTGTTAGAAGCCTTCCAAACATTTTACAGTTGGTTCATTGTATGAAGNGAGCCTCGTGCAGGCCAGTCTGAAGTTACCGTGGACTTTGAGGTATTGCTTTTACGTGGTCACAAAAACCACAGAGGAGAACCACAGGCAACTTATCCAGACCCCAAACATTCAGCGTCACAAGCACTCCACTTGCTCAGCCAGCAAGGACCACAACATTCCACCCTAGCTTCCATTTCCAAAAGTCTGCATGCCCATTTCCACTGGGGCTGGGCACGACAGTCACCCAGAATGAGTATGTTCACAACCTCACTGCTGGCCTCTGGACTAGCAGCCACCTTTTTGTTTCATTTAGGTATCTGCCTCCACTGTGAAATTAGCGCACTGTAAAACATTAGAGACTGGTTTAGGTCTCCTGTCATAAGCAACAGTTGCAGTCTTCACATTCACAAGATGAGGTAATTTGCTTTGCTGATGACCAGGCTGACATGTTAAATCTGCCTCTTCCATTCCTAAAATCCATTGATTCAGCAGCCCCTTCCCAGCAACTCCCAGTAGTACAAGTCCACCCTGAATCACCGCATAAACATGCAGGTGGCCAACAATATTTTAAAAAGACTGTCTTCATTTGCAAACAATAGCCATGTTTGAGATGAGATGTTCAGTACTTTGTATTTCATGTGCAGAAAACAGAGATCCTTGCATTTCAAACACATGGCAAGAAAACTCCAACCAAAAATGCAGTGTGGGTTTTTTATTTACTTCCTGCAGTCGCAAGCCACTTCAGTTTGCTTTCATAAAGACATACGATAGCTGTGTTGGAGTACGTGTTAGATGCTAGTACATAAATAAAATTCCACAAGACTGGACTGATGAACTGCACATGAACTACCAGTGCATTTTTTCCTCTACACTTATCTAGCATGTGAAAAGCCCAAGACCGCAGTAACAAAAATGACTATTAGATTAATGATAACATTTACTTTGATCATTCAATGAAGAATGTTAACAGAAAACACTTCTAAAATAAATGAAGTCCAAACAGTATGTAGAACTAGGGAACACTAAGTATTTACAGCAAAGAAATCTTGGAAAATGACTAGCAGCACTTGTTTTTCTCTTTTAGAAAATGAGATCTTCAAAATCTTTTTGTTTTAAAAAAAAAAAAGCACACAAGCCAAACATCCTATTTAAAAATGTTTTTAAACAGATATTGCATTGTGTGCAAACTACTTTGAAAATAAGTCTTTGCAACAGTGCTATCAGTACATTCAGAACCTTCTATCGCTACACATTGCTGTGTCACCAGACAGATGACCCAGGCAACAGAACCTTAATGTTTACGGTCACAGGATCACCACAGAAGAACGGCTGCCCTTGGTTCACAGGTGGCCAATACTACATGCGTGAAAGTCATTACCTTTCTAATACCTGTTGTTTAGCTTTTCCAGGACTAAGCAATCTTTACAGTTTAAGTTTTAAGAAATGAAAACAATTCATTTCCCCAAGTATTTGTATCTCTGCATATAGTCTTCCATAGGATCCCTTTAGCAGAGAGAGACCTAGTTAATCTAGGTTACTATACTATCAAATAAATTCAGGATAAAATTTGCCTTTCAAATGTCAAGGAAGATTAAGGTAATTTTTTTCAGGAGGGGGGAATGGAGAGTTAAGGAGTGCAAGAATACCTTCTCCCTGAACAACTGCAGAACTCACTAAATAGGCTATTCCCATCCCTATCCTTTACCAATAAAGGACTACGGAGAAACAAAGGAGAAAAATCCCCAACGAGATCCAGGAAACTACATTTGCAGAACCCACTTCCCTAAATCTGCTCTGAAAAAAAGTGAAAAGTGCTGAAGCTGTTTTGCAGAGAGTTGTTCTTGTTGGAATGATTACTTTAAGTCAAAAGTTACTGAAGAGAATTCTGAAGTGCTTTTCAAAGGCTGTTTTTTACATGAACTTTACATGTAAATGCCAAGTTGGGGATAGCACCAAGCAAGATTACCATACCACAAACAACTGTATAATGTTATGCATTGTTACTGCAAAAATACATCCTGTGTGATTTTTTTTTTTTTTAAACCTTTATTTTAACCTTGGGTTACATCCAGCTTACGAACAATGAGAGCACCCCCTCTCAGAGGAGACCCAGAGCATGGCATTTCAGGAAGAACATACAGCAAGGCACATCAGCTAAAACATCTAAGTATTCGACAGCATTTATGATCATTTTTCTAGAGTAACAGGTCACAGAAGCCACTCAACCAGACAACGCATACAAGAAGTAGAACACCACTTGCTGTTACATTCCAGTGAAGCACAGTTCTGTAGCTCCTGTCACAGAGCAGCAGAGAATTCAGTTCCGAGTGACACATATGCAATACCTTTGTATCTCTGCATCTTGTAACAGATTAGATTTGAAAGAATGATACCAACAATATTAATAAAAATGAAGTCAACTCACTTGGAGGCAGTTCAGTGTGTCTATAGAAACTTCTAGATATGTATCTATGCATGTACAGGTTTACGACATCTTTCTTTCTGAGGCTGTTCAAGTATAGCCAGGTGCAGCAAACATCTGACTGAAAGCTAGAGCTGATACAGCTTCCAGTCGGGGATGTTTACAGCATCAGACTACTACACATCAACTGTCCAGCAGCACAAAGCAGTTGGTCACCTTTAGAGGAAGGGAGGGGAGAAAAAAGATTTATGACATCTCTATAACATCCCAGCAAATTACTGTTCAACTAAGTCTGACAAAAAAAAAAAATCTCATTTTCACATTCAGTTAAAACAAACGTACATACAAAACCAACACAATTCTAGCTTTAACATACATTTGAAGTTTCTAAATGCAAGATGTGTATTTAAAAATTGAGTATGTGTATTCTTACTTTTTAAACCCTCTTCAGGTTCAAGTATTTTTATATATACATATAACTTTATGTGTTTATGCTTTACTTTCCTACACCTTCATTCCCAGAGCTCTCCAAAAACAGAGTTCCACATTGAACACCCATACTATCTATCCTTTCACAGTTACGTTTTTAAATACAACCATATGCAAAATTTAACACAAAAACAGAACAAGCCATGTTCATAATGAAGAAAGTATTAGAAACAAACCTCGCAGAACTCTGAAAAAATATTTTTTTCCATTGTCAGAATGACTGATCAGATTAAGGCTCTATTACAAAAAATAAATACGATTATCTCTGGGTAAGCATTAAAGGAAAGGGACAGGGTGGGAAGGAAAACAGTAACTGCCTCCGGATGGAACCATTCTACTTCCGTCTTCAACAACTTAGAACCAAAACTCCCACACGACTGCATTTTGTTCTGATAGTCAATGCCTTCTCAGTTAAAAGACTCCTTTCAATATTAAAAATATTTAAAATACAAAGTACTATTGAAGAACAGAGAACTTAATTTAAATCGAAGTAATTTATTCACTATGTAACACTGATTTAGTTATTTCATGTTCTCTTAATGCTTTGATTCCAATTTTCTCCACAAAAGCAACCCAATGGTCAGTCCAAAGGACTTCAGTGGTGTCCCAGCAATGCAAAAGTTACCCATGTTTTTATATAAAAAAAAAAAAAAAGACCTGGAGGGTCTGAAACTGCTATCAGCAGGCTTCTTTTTAAAGCATATAATTCTGGCTTGATCATATTCACGTAACACTTAAATGCCTTAGTTTTGTAGTTTATAGTGGAAAGCCTTCCTTCTACTAACAAAGCTGAAAAGAGCCTGATGCATTCCTTCTTCAGCATTCTTTATCCCTCCAGAAAGAAAAAGACTTTGCAAATAAGTTTTCTACTTCCAGTGAACAGCAGACTCCTGTGATTTAAAGTTGCGTGTTCTGGGGCTGTTTACGTCTCCAAAGCAACTCAGAGCAGAAATTATGGCAAGGAGTTTAAAACAGAAGAAAAACTACATATTAGAGATTTCACAGTTACAGAAACCCAATCACATACTGTTTTCAAGTAAATGTTTCCCCGCCTGAAACGTGAAAACTTTTTAGTAGTAAGTTAATTTAATTATTACAGGAGTATGCCAAGATTAATGAGGAAGCTGCATGCAGTCTCTATGGATACCATGCTGACCTTCATTATTTGAGAATAAATAGTTAAAAAGCCAGCGGTCATTTGCAACAAAGGCCTCTTCAGGCTGTTCCAAAACTGAAAATTCCTATTTTACCTTGGAAAGAAATGGGTTATTTCATGCAGAGGTAGGCACATGGTATTTGACTAATTAGGCTGCCAAGCATTAAGTTGCAATGAACCATTTCTTACACTGCTCTCCTTTAACACTTGCTTCTTAAGGAAGTAATGAAGGTTACCACAATGTCACCTGCCTATAGAGCACACACTCCCTTCAGCCTTATTTTAATGCGTAAATCATCACAAAACAACCAATGAGTGACAATGAAGTCTTTCACTGCTTCAAACCGTCAACCACAAATATTTGTGGAGCATCGTATAATGTGATTACATTTGTATAACAGTTAAATTTTCCATTCCATCCAAATACGGTATTAAGGCAAATGTAGTATAGACTGCTTTGTGCAACTACACATTTGAAGGAAATAATTTCTATAACTGCTTGATGAAAACTGGAGTATAAAGCATCTTCTGCTATTCTCCTATACACTTCTACTTTTTTTTTTTTTTTTTTTTTACAA
>VXAV01002775.1:236807-291263 GCA_013399715.1 Alectura lathami | reverse complement strand
TTTCTTGGGGAAAGGTTCTCTTATGTTTATCACGTTCAGCAGAAGAATTAAAAAAAATAAAAATAAAAATAACTAATCCATACTCCTTAAGAAGGAAGCACTCGGTTCCATTTTTCATCAAATGCCACACTGCTATTTAAAGCTCCTTCTCTCTGTCATAATCTGGGATTGAGATGTTAATCCATCAACCACTTTATTTCATAAACTGATGGACTTCTCAAACCAGTGTCCCTGACTGTTTTGAGAAATACTGCATCCCTAGAAACATGAATTCATACCTGTGTCTATCTTATTAAAACGCATAATTTTGAGAAGTAGTTTCCTCTTCATTCCCTGTTAATTATGCTCTAGCTTCAGCCTTCTGCACCATCATAAAGTATTTGGAGTGAATTTTCTCAGTGACAATTTCATACATTGCTCAGATCATATCCCAGATGTGGCCAGCAATGAGCTGATTAGCTTCTCAACAAACAGGATGTTTGGAGGAATACATTTCCGTAATGGGTTTTAGCTTGTGCCAGAGGAAGGGAACATTCCTCTGAGTGGGAGTTTACCATCTTTCATGGAATTGGCTTACAGCACACCATTGCCATCTGACATACAAAAGACACGCTTGCTTCCATCTGGATGGAATAAGTTACCTGCTTGCACCTATCGTTCACTTCTAGCTGACAACACATTATGCAAATCCCTGCACTCTGATGGAGAGCAAAGATGAGCAGTAAGAAATCAAGGGTTTTCGTAATTAGTGTAGGTTTCTTAGCACTGCTGTGTTCCTGAACAGACCTCCAGCTTCTCCAATGCAGTCAGCTGAGCATAGCAATGATACTCCTCTAAAAAACTACTTACTGTAACAGCCTCACTCTTGCCAGCTCCTATTTTGCTTTCTTAAATTGATGTCCCACTAACAAAAGTTGCATGTCTTCTTTCTGCCTTATGCTGAAGCCAGAGCACGGATACTCTACACATGCAAGCAGCACATAACAACCCATCCCTGCTATGGATGTACTTAAAAGAACTGTCCTTTTGAATAAGGGAAGGATTTTGATTTAAAATTGTTCTGAAATCCATTCATTTCAGTGCTACTCCCACAGCTGTTAAGATTTTTCTCATTGTGGATTTACAAATATGCACGTTCTACCTGTACTTACAGTGTCATATTAAAATTTCAACAAACTGCAAACTATACCACAGCACAGCCCAGTTTTCATTACACTAGAAACAGACTTTTTTTGCAGGGTTCTCTAGCAGATTTCATTGCATCACATTACAGAGTGACAATACAAGGATCTCTTACAGAATTTTGATGTTACACTCTAACATGTAGAACATTTATGTTATATGATACAAGATACAAACACTGTTTCAGACAGAAATATTCACTTTAATCAATTCAACCCAGAGAGTCCTCAATCTGCAGCATGATAAATATAAGAGTTTTTCAGGCTGACCAGAGTCTGATACAATGTCAGGGCTCTCTGATTTTGCATACTCTAGGGGTTGCTATTAAATGTGACATAGATAAAAATGCATTGGTATCTGTTGGAAAAAAAAAAAAAAAAAAAAGGGAGAGAGAGAAAGCTTTCTGCTTGCAAAACACTCCATCCTTTCACACAAGAAAAGATAATTTAAGGACAGCATTAGCTTTTATCTGCGATAAAGTCTTAAACTACAAGCTGCTATGAAAAATTAACTCTGATAAGTAGGCAGACATGCTTCTACCTGACCCATAGCACTCTTGCTTGTTTCACCTTCCCTGTGACTTGCTGTGATGCTAGCCCCCTTGTTCTGTGTTATCAGCTCCCAACCTTGGGCTGAGCTTTCAGGTTCTCGTGCAGTTTGAACACTGTTAGCATCGTACTTCAAAAGGTTGCTGTCTGTTATCTCAGATGCTTTGCTGAAGTCCAAATGCAGATGCTTTTCCCAAGTGGGTGCTGAAAACTGAATGCTTTGTTTTATCATGTGCCAGCTTAGTTACAGCAAGCACTCCCTATGCAGTTCTCAGAAAGGGTTTTTTGCTTGTTACACGCTTTAGAGCTTGTTCAAAGCTCAGTGACCACAGAACTGCCTACTGTCCTACACCATATTTGCATTGTGCGTTAGCTTAGGGACAATGCTGTAGTATCCCTTAGGTTAGATTTAAATATTTATGCCTTTACTGCAATGCTCAATTTGCCTTTACTGAAGTCCAGGGCATGGACCTTCAGACCAAAAGCATTTTCACATTTTCATTCAAGGGAAATTCCTAATACTGAACATTTAATGCCCTTTTTAGGATTTGGCCACAAGCTCCCTCTCTAGAGGTGGGAGAAAGAATGACATTACATGGGAAAAATAGTTCCTAAAGAGAAGATCACACACAGGTCAGGCAGTGTAAGATTGCTTGTGCCATGATAGTTCCCCCAGAAGAGCCTCTGCTCCAGAAGCTCATCTCCATGGGAGCATTTTCCTCCTAAAGTGCTTTTAACTGAGTGGAGATTTTACCAGGATTTTTTTATCCTTATCAGTACCCAATTTGACCATATAAGTGCTGAACACTCAAAGCCACTAGAACAGGTGATTTATCCTTCCCTTGTCTTGAAGAAAAGTATGCAGCTTGCTGATAGAAAAACACGAGTGAAATGTGGCTTGCATGTCTAATTGCATTTTGCTATTTACTGCGGCGGAAGGCATTTGGCTGGTGAAATAGAGGAAAGAGGAGTTTTAAGTGCCAATAATTATTAAGAGGAGTTGGAGAGAGAGCTCTTAAAATGCAAGAACAGAAGCTACTAGATTGCTAGCCATTGCTTTCAGGTAACTGCCTTGATAAGTCCTTTTTTCCACATAGCATCTGCTGAGGAGGTTTTAAACTACTCTACTCTGCCAGTGATACCTCTAAATATATAACTCATTGCCTTACCTATGGGCATGGCCACTTAATGTCTCTCTAAGTCGCATGCTATCCTTTCAGGATGCCCAGGTATCTGTGCAGATGAAGACCCATGGATCTCAAGGATCTCCCATAGCCTTCCTTCAGCGCAAAGAAAATCAGGTGTCTTCACACTGTTACTGTGTACCTATCAGGCTAATTCTTTGTCTCTGAAGACAGGCAGCTCAAAACTACTGTAGCCCTCCTGCTTCTCAGAGTTGCTCATGTAGCAGTCTGGTCCTAAGATTGCTTCAGGATTGCAGAGCAAATGTCTGTACTCTTTTTTTCCCCTCTGCTACAAAATACTGCTTGTTCACCAAGACAGACAGCCTTCTGTCACTAGATAAAAGACATGCAGTCTCACTAGAAGACAACAAAAACAAAAAGTCAAATTTTGCATGGCACAGGAACAAGAAGATCCTATAGATTTAATCCAACTGCTGAATATTGATATTTCAGCCTTCAAAGAGCTTTTCTTCCTTCCTGGGCCTTGTTATTGTGAAATTCCATGCTGGGAAGCCTTGGATGTATTACTCAGTATCCCTTTAGTTCCTACATCCTAGTGTACTACAGAAAGAAAAAATACATGCCACTTTTTCTTTGTAATTGTAGCATTTTTTTTTCTTGTATTTTTTTAGGAAGGCTGATAAAATAATCTTATCCAAGGTTAGTTTTTCTCACACCCTGAATCATCCTGAAGCATTTGTACTGCAAATGTGACTCTAATCAGATCTCACACTTCTAAAATCATTGTGTCTCCGTCAGCTCCCCAAGCATCAATGAAGGCAAAAGGCAGATTGACGGGTACTCTCTGTGTTCTCAGACCTGGACTTGAACCCATCCTCCTTACTATGATGGAATCAAGATTAATGTATGCTTTAGTCTCTCAGGTGGAAGTGCCAGCATTCATCCTAATGAGCACTGCAAAGACTCAAGCAAGTTTGTTTTAAACAGATGATTTTATCAGTCATTTCTCATAATGAGAAAACAAATGATGAAAACAAAGCTTAGCAAACAAAAGTGAGTATTATAGGAAGACCTATTAGACTAAAAGTAAACCCAGAAACTAGAATAGCTTCCAAAGCCATAGTTTATCTGACACAAAACCAACGAAACCTCCTACGTCTGTCATGTCTGTGCACTTCTGTAATATGCTCAGATGGATGTGTATCCTAAAACACATATATGTAAAATATCTATAATGCCATCACACAAGTGTTGCAATTATTTGCAGGACATAACGTGACTGAAATGCCACAATAAAGAGGACATGTTCTGGGCTGTGGAAACTGAAGTGTGAAGAATTTTATATAGATATGCACTGTAGAAAGAAACCTGGCCCTCAAGAACTAGTCTTTTGCCCTTCTGTTCATTTCTGAGGCTGATGGCACCAAAAAGGCACTTGTGTATTTTGCAGTCCCAGTAGGCCTGACTGGAGTACTTTCACTTCTCTCTGTCATAGGCAGGGTGGTCACGTTTCTTTCCAGATTTACTAGCTCCACATGAAACAGCAGAGAGTAAGAGGTAGTAAGGAAGACAGAGACCTTTTGCCACAAGGCATTTTAGATCTGCATAAGATAAAAACATGAATACAGAGTGCTTGCGCCTGAAAGTGACCCAGTGGTCTTCACAACAAGTGAGGGCAGGTCCACTTTCTACGGTCTGCTAGTGGTAGGACAAGGGGGAATGCTTTCAAACTAAAAGAGGGGAGATTTAGCTTAGATGTTAGGAGGAAATTCTTTACTCAGAGGGTGGTGAGGCCCTGGCAGGGGCTGCCCAGAGAAGCTGAGGATGCCCCATCCCTGGATGCATTCAAGGCCATCTTGGCTGGGGCTCTGGGCAGCCTGATTTAGTGGGTGGCAACCAGCCCACTGCAGGGGGTTGGGCCTGGATGATCTCTAAGGTCCCTTCCAACCCAAGCTGTTCTGTGATTCTGTGATTTTACAACTCACCAAAGAGCAATGCAAACACAGATTAAGAATAACAGTTTCCAATGAAAGGTATCATCAAGAATTTCTCATACAGGCTACTGCCAAAGGTAATTCTGAGGCTCTTTTGTCAGCAAATGCTTCACAGCATAGTAAAATGAAATCATTTACGGCAGGCAGTCATAGGCAGTAAAGGATATCGCATATAACACAATGACAGTTATAGAGGCTTCAGAAGTTCTGTAAGTGCAACCTGTATCTAAGTCAAGGCATTATGTCTCAAACTTGTAGCTGTATGTTTTATATTTTGCTTCAATGTGACATTAACTCCCTTTGGCATATTTTGAAATCATAAATCCATACAAATCAAAAGTTTAAATATTGTCAAGATAAATAAAAATGTAGTGATGTGCCTGGAGGGACTCTTAAGGTCTTTGATTCCTTTTAGAAACTCTGTCAGCAAGTTCAGGGGAGGTTGGCATGATTTTTCCTGCTTCTGATGGAGATAACTCAATGCTGAATACTACCAGAACTAAAAAGGCAGAAATCAGAAATACCCTGCTGGCTTTACTGCGCTGGTTAGTTCAATGTATGTAATTCTTAGGCCCCACTAATCCCAACTATTGCATATTATTTGGATGCAAACAACAGCAAAAGAAATTAAAAATCTAAGGTGGTTATCTCCATATTGTGCCTAAGTTCAGAATTGCAGCAGTTCCTCCAATGAAATGCCATTTTTTTTTCTTTTTGCTTCAATTTACTTGTATTAAAGAAAGTGGGACATTTAAAGAAAACATCTTCATAAAAAGAAGGGGAGGGATTACTAATCAGCTGATTCTAATGGGCTATGAACACTTCACAGCTTCATCCATGTGCCACTGTAATCAAGGTACAAATAACAGATTTGTATCAGTACAAAAAAATTGTTGATTTTAAATGTAGATCAAATAGAATTGAGTCCTGCTTAAACTGAAAAGGTCTGAGGTCTTGAAAGAGATGCAGAGTTTTCTCTTTTATGGACCCTCTCACAGTATTAAAAACAATGGGGAAGCACACAGATGAGCACAAATGCACATCCATATACAACTGCATGTCTATTTTCTTCTGAACATGAGAACTCAATTAAGAAAAAGAACTGTGAGTGCGAGTATCACCCCCTGAAGATCTCCAAAACCATTTGGATGTGGTGGTTGGAACCCAGCTCTGGGTGTCCCTGCTTGAGCAGGGGTTGGACCAGATGGACCCAGAGGGCCCTTCTCATCTCAGTCAAACTGTGATTCTGTAGCTCTGTGAATTCCAGAACTAGCAACAACAAACAAACAAACACATAAATAAATAAATTATAAAAACCTTATCTCTTACTTGCTGAAATACAGGGTGAAAATAAAATCTTTCTTCCTTGGTGGTATTGTTAATTCAGGAGCATTGAGAAGAGTTAACATGGCGCACAGAAAAAGTCAGTCTGTCAATCCATCAGTAATGTTTTCCAAAAGCAGTTGTCTCTGAAAATGCTGAGGAATGTAGGGCTCTCATGAAGATGACTTTTTTATATTTTTTCTGACCCCATCCACCCCGAGTTATGATCTGTTCCCAGCTACACCTTAATATCCCTGTTTTCTTTCTGCTCTGCTTTTGTGCAAGTGGGAACTGAGTCCTTTGTCCCAAGCTGAAATGTCAGCCTTCCTATCGCTGCTGTGCATGTCAGAGGAGTCTACAGATTGCCAGTCACTGCCTTCAGTTTTGCTTTACTTTGATGCCATGAAATCCTATGGTCTGCAGTGCAGAGGTACAACTATTATTTTGCAACAGCATCTATATTTCTATTTCAGAAGGTTTCTGTCAAAACCCTCAAAAATCAAAATATCAGCAACTTATCAACACCAGGAAAAAAAGGATCTTAAACTGAAATGTGAAGATCCTTTGAGAGTGTCCTTGTAATATCAGGAGTTTTGTGGCACACAGACACTACAGCTGAAGGCTATATAAACTTTAAGTGATCTCATCTGTGAACTAGGACTTTGTTAGTACGTCCCTTGGGCATGAGTACTAAATATTCATGCTTTACTGCTTCCTACCTCCATTTTATTTATTTTTAACAAAAGAAAAGTAAAAGAAAAAAAAAAGCATCTGCAGGAAAAGTAGAGGAGTGAAAATAAGCAGAGGGCATGTCATGGTTTCCAGCATAGTCAAATCCGCGAATGCTGGAATAGAAGGGGTTAGGAAGTTATTGGGGGAGATGGAGTTAGGACATCTAACTTACATTGACCCACGAGGTATTCCATACCATTTACATCATGTCATGGCCAGTGAGGGGGGAAGCCTCATAAAATTTGGTGTTTTGTTGTTGTTGTTGTTGTTGTTTTTCTCAGACACTAACCAATTGCCTCATCCACCTCTCAGTGTACTTTTCTTAAATTGGAACTGAGTAATGTTTCTTAAATTATGGCATAGATTCATATGCCACAACATTTTCAGTACATTACCTGTAGATGTGGTTTTTGTGCCTGAGTCCACTAGTGAGAGAGTCTGGACCGTGTTTAAACTGTGCGAGGTTCCTCACTGAGTGGCTGACGTTCCAAATTCAGCAACATTTCTGTTAGCAACTCAGATGGCCGAAGAGCTATTTAGCTCCTACTGTAAGCTCTGCTTATCTTGGCAGCAAATTTGGAAACACTTAGAAGTCTAAAATTAGGAAGTGATAGCTAATTTATAATGCCTATGCTTGATACAGGTTATTTTACACTAAGTGTTTGACAGCTTTAAAACTTAAAATTTTGTTCCTGAACTTTTCTTGATTCATAAGTCTCAGAGATATGAAAACAATCATTAGTGGTATCTGAAGTACATGTTTTTAAGTTTTTTATTTATTCAAACACAATTGTTAGAGAATCTTACAAATGTTCAGAGAACTCCTTTTATCACGCTCAGTTTCATTTGGAAATCTGTGCTGGGCAATATGAAAGATGTACTTCACTTGTCTCCAGTCCTAGTTCTCCTTCACTGGCCACCTCCACTGGCTCAGCTTCATCTTAGAGCCATCAACATCCATGATGAACTCTTTCAGAGATGTCACTCTTGCCTCTGAGTATATGTAGTTCAACCAGGGAAGTTATCTACAGAGGAATGGAAATTGAAGGCAACAGAACTGCAGCCCCTATGAGACATAGAATCATAGAATGGTGATCTTATGATCACCATTGATCAGAAGGGTGATCTTAATGTGATCTTAAAGACCACATAGTTCCAACCCCTCTGCCGTGGGCAGGGACACCTCCCACCAGACCAGGTTGCTCACAGCCCCATCCAGCCTGGCCTTGAACACTTCCAGGGAGGGGGCAGCCACAACCTCTCTGGGCAACCTGTGCCAGTGTCTCACCACCCTCACAGGAAAGAATTTCCTCCTAATATCTAGCCTAAATCTCCCCTCTTCCAGTTTGTGGCCATTTCCCCTTGTCCTTTTCCTTCTAAATAGTCCCTCCCCAGCTCTCCTGTAGGCCGCCTTCAGGTACTGGAAGTCCGCTATCAGGACCCTTGGAGCCTTCTCTTCTCCAGGCTGAACAGCCCCAACTCTCTCAGCCTGCCTTTGTAGGGGAGGTGCTCCAGCCCTCTGACCATCTTTGTGGCCCTCCTCTGGACCCCCTCCAACAGCTCAATGTCCTTCTTGTGTTGGGGGCCCCAGAACTGGACGCAGCACTCCAGGTGGGCTCTCACGAGAGCAGAGTAGAGGGGCAGAATCACCTCCCTCGCCCTGCTGGTCACGCTTCTCTTGATGCAGGCCAGGATATTGCCTTGGTAATCCATTTTGGTTTGAAACATTATACTTGAAACGTTATGCTCATCCCTGAGGGATGCCACTCTTCACCAGTCTCCATTTCAACATTGAGCCGTTGACCACAACTCTCAGGGTGTGACCATCCAGCCAGTTCCTTATCCAGCGAGTGGTCTGTCCATCAAACCCGTGCTTTTCCAATTAAACAACCAGGATGTCATGCGGGACAGTGTCAAACGCTTTGCACAAGTGCAGGTAGACAACGTCAGTTGCTCTTCCCTTCTCCAGTGATGCTGTTACTCCATCATAAAAGCCCACCAAGTTTGGCAGGCACAACTTGCCCTTGGTGAAGCCAAGCAGGTTGCCACCAATCACCTTATCTTCATTTTCCGTGTGCCTTAGTAGATACTTCAGGAGGATCTGCTCGATGATCTTGCCAGGCACAGATGTGAGACTGACTGGCCTGTGCTTTTCCGGATCTTCCTTTTTTCTTCTTTTAAAAATGGGGGTGGTTTCCCCTTTTCCAGTCAGTGGGAGCTTCACCAGACTGCAGTGGTGACTTCAACATAATAGAATTACTTTCAGTTTGAGGAGTTAGAATCTCTTATTTTGACTTTTTTTTTTTTTTTTTTTTTACCAAAATGTGGAAATTCTGCTTGAAAATAATGTCAGCACTTCTAAATCTATATTATTTTGGCAACAGCTTGAAATGTGTATCAACATATCATCAATAATATCAACAATAATGGAAGAGTAAATGACCACAGTAGCCAATTAGATTTCTAAGTGCATACTTTTTACACCAGCAATGGAAAAACAACAAAAAGTGGTATTTATAATCAGTCATGGAGAGAACACAGCTATAGCTATTACAACTATAAGTTGTATTTTAACTGTGTGTTGTAATAGGGCTTTCAACAGCATCAGACTAACAAAGAAGACACAAACATTTCTAGAATTCACACTTAGTTGCTTTCTCCCTTGGTTGTTTTCTCCCTAGCCCCTACTCACTCTAACTCTGGAAGTTGCCGAGAGCACATGTACATGCAGGAGACCAGGCAGATTTAGTCAGGGGCTGAAGAGACCGCCCTCATCAGCGGCAGATGGGCTACACGGCTAAGGGTGAAATTAGGCTGCGAGTTCACATTTCTCTCAGAGCTGTAATGTCCCTACAGTCCCTAGCAAGCTCCAGGGGTTTACACTCCAGAAGAACAAAGCAGCTGTTGGCCGTGTTTAATTAGACAGGCTTGAAGATGTTTGGCCTCACCAGAATGTCATGAAGAAGCAGAATGAGCGCAGCAACCAGCCCCAGCAAGCAGCATTTCTCACACTGTAGCAAAGAGTATAGTTGATTCATTTTATTCTCTTACAAAGGTCACGTTTCTTGCCCTGTGTTCTTAAAGAAAATGCACAGGCCCAGCTGGTGGCCCAGGAGCACCCCTCAGTTATTATGACAACCCCATGAGATATACCTGGCTATTCTGGCAAGTTTCTGACTGGTTTTTAAGCACAGAGCAGCAAAAGCACACAACAAGACCAAGCTCTCTGGAAGCAGGCTCTTCCACTGCTGTGCATGGCATACAAAAATGAGGAGAGGGAGTGGTACAAGGCTTTTTTTTCTCTCTCAGTCATGGTCCAGTCCAAAACTGACACAGTGGAGGTTGAAAGGCACTTCTGTTCACAAACTGAAGACTTGGGGCCTATGTCAATGAGAAGGACATACCTAATGAAAGTAATAAGGGTGTCGTGGCTATAATATCTGCCTGTTCCTCTGGAAGCTGGTCAATTTTCTCAGCACAGAAATATCAAGCTCACAACTTCAGTTCGCTGCAACCTTATGATCTGTTGATTTGTAAGCCTGCCACTACGGCTTACTTCCATAAACTGAGATTGAAATTGCTTTAGTGCAATCATGTCTGGTCTATTAACTCACAAATTGCCTTGATCTTCTGAAGATGGCAGCGGTTGCATGTCCTCAACATACAACAGCAGAATATCAATAACAAAAAATCCTCTCTCTTCTTACACACAAAATCTGTTAACTTGCTGCACAGGATCTAATATGAACTCTGAAGCAGAGAAAAGGAAATCTTTGTTCGGTCTGTTTGTAAATAAACCCGGAGCTCTGAGCATGGCTGAGCCGCAGGGGCAGGTTTATGAGTCAACAGATCATAACGTTTCAGGGAACAGAGGTGCCAACCTTGATGATCATCTGATGAGAAATTCCTTATGGAGAAAGAATTAAAATTTGCTTTAAGTGAATGTTTAAGCAAGTAAGTTTAAATTTCATTTTCCAAAAATGCTTATGACAGAAAAAAAAAATTACCTACAGAATGGAAAAACAGAAAAGATTAGAAGTTGTTTTTTTTCTGAAAATTAGAAATTAAGAATCAAAAGCTCTCTCAGTAAATACTATTATAAGTTTATTTCCTTCAGTAGCTACAAAAACCAGCTTGAAGGCATACAGTAGGATACATTAAAAATAAAGGACTTTCAATACACCTACACAGCCTATTCAAACACTGTAACACAGAAGAAATCAAACTATTATTCTCTTTCTCTACTTTTTAAATGCAAGTACGAGTTTGCTATTCAGAGTAGCAAACGAAGAGCAAGAGAGAATACTGACAAACACAATGTGGAAAACGAGCTGCAAAGATTCACCACTACAAGAATATTGGGAAAAAATTAAATGGTTTTCTTTGTTGCAATTCACAGAGGAAAAACAAGAGCAGCCTACAGTCTCTCCTGCAGACTACATTATGTTGCTTACTCCTGATGTCAATTGTTTCCTTTATATGCCGTGTATAAAGAGAAATAAATCTCTCCTCTTGGTCCACAGGCCTGCAGGTATTTTTACCATCAATTCAACACTGAGAAGACAGCCAAGGTTTTCTCTTTATTCACTTTTCCTTCTGCTCCATCCCCCCTGGCAGACAGCTGAAGACAGGCTGCTCTTCTCTCCCACAAGGCAGCACACCAGAACCAGCACACCAAAACCTCATGGCCTTGCACACATTCCTCGAGCACTTGGGTATCTTGGGGTCTGCAGCACTGCCTGCCACCAGACCAGGTGGGAGCCTCAATGAGGTCTGAAGACACATGAGCAGAAAGACAAAGCTCAAAGCATGGACACAGAATAAACCTCACCAAGGCAGCTCTGTCCAGCTAGTAGGCTAGGTATTTCAGAGTGTAAGAAATGACAAAGCTGTTTTCTGGTAAACAAACATTGCAAAAATACAGATAGGCATTAAAAGGTTAGACGCATCATTTTATGAACCATTCTGTATGACTTTGAGAATAACATGATCCATTTGCAGCTTTTCAACTCTGACTTGTCAGAAGATTACTCATTCATTTCTCCATGGTCACTGTTTGTTTGCTCAACTGAGAATCTGATAAAGGGGTCTAGCATATAATGTCCTTCCTTATGAATCTTAGAAACTAAAATACTTTTTTTTTGTTTTGTCTCTCCAGCTGAAGTTCCCCCAAAAGTACATGAAGTTACACTGCAATCAAGCAAAAAGAGATATCATTAGTAACCACTGCACCTTTAGGGACATCTATTGCATAGCAATCACTTCACTTCCATTAGATGAAGACAGATGTGATAAACATTGTAACAGCTAATTTAAACAATCTTTGTCATCATATAGAAAAAGGAATAACTTTTTTTTTTTATTTATTTTCTTCACTTGGATGTCCTTCTCTCCCAATGCTTTGTCCAAAGATGGAGCCTGTGATAATGGATGTCCGATGTGATTCTTCTCAGCACTCCCTAGGGTTTTCCTGGCGTCTCTCACATTCTTCTTTCTGACTGTATTTGTTAACTGCCTTCAGAGCGTCTCCACAGACCTCCCTCCTCAGCAGGATCTAGGGGCTCTTATACACCTCCACAATGCACTGGTGAAATCTGTTTGGGATTGGCTTCAACAGTTTGTGCAAGCAGCTTTGGTTCTCACATTTCTTCAACAGTTTTGAAACTTAAACAAAAATGTTGGTTTATTCAGCATGGATTCATAATTAGTTCCCTCCTTGTTCTCCTGGTTCTCTTTTGCCTTTCATTTCCAGGAGGAAAACAGTCACTCAGAGACACACTTTGTTGTAATTTAAGAGTCAGGCTCTTCCAAATCACCTGACGGAGTTGCACTGAATCTGAATGAGTTTCCTTGGAGGGGAAGAACCTCCAATTTTCTTTCAACTCCTTTCCAACTTTATTCTGTACTCTCCGTGGTTTAAATGTGAATATCAGCTGATTAACATCAATGTGTCAGGGCTGAGTTCACAGTTAATCAGCACTGTCCTCAGCTTCCATGTAACACCCCCAATTTTTTCCAGGCAGTCAGTTACAGCACATAATCAGAGAACCCATCCCCACAAAGGAGAACACCATTTTCTGTAAATCTGCTTGCCCAAGTGTGTAAACCTGAAATTAAATTTCTTTCTGGAAAAATTTATGTATATGAGTATTAGAGGGGTTACAGACCAAGGTGACTAGCTGCAGAAACAGGGTTGCCATTTGACTTGTGATGGGAAAGGACACAGCTATGAGATTTTACATGATGCAGTGTATATAAAGCAGCAATGCACTTGCAATAGAAGACTTTGAAGAATCATTCGTCCTGTTTTGAAGCACGTTGATGGCAAAGGTTTCTACTTGAGGCTACTCATGTATGGCATTGTTTTTACTTGTGTTGAAAATGTTCACATAGGAAGCACCATTTTGCCGATTGTAAAGAACTCACAAAGACCGGAGTATTTCAGGCTGAATTCCCCTCAGTCCTCCCAGCTCCTTTGAATAAATGAACTTCCTTACACTCTGACAGACTGGGGAGATTAATTCAGAATATGTGCGCATGGTACACCTGGCAGACTCGATAAAGCTTGGCTCAAAGAGCTAAGATGAAACAAAGGCGTAAATAAAGTGAGAGAAGGATTTACAAAAGGACAAAATATGGGCAGCCATTTAGAGGTGACAGTAATTACTTAAGTAAATGTCAAAACTCTTCAAAGAAGCAGGGGGGATAATGTTCATGAATATTTAAGGCTGAAATACGTAAGCATGTTGATTTGCCATTTGGAAGGCTGTGTTCCTGTCTTATCTTCTCTGTGATAACTACACTAATGGATAATAAAATCCGTTCCTGGACAAAGGCAAAGAAACTCCTTAATGTTTGAAGGCCTTGATTGCTAGATGTACTGAAGTCAGTGGTGCTTTAATTCACTCAGGGCACCATTCCTGAACCTAGCCATGATGATGAAATCAAGCAAACAACAGAAAGAAATACAGATGTCTGTAAACATGTAGGCACACTTTCCCTGCCGTAGCCAGTGTCTCCTGACCCCAGTGAGACAACAGAAGTTTATCAGATCTCTCAACTCTGTCCCAGATTGCACCATCACAGGCAGAGGACCTGACAGGTTATCATACAAGGGACAACACCCAGCCAAGCATGGGGAGAAGTTCAGCACTGCTCTGCCACACGCTTTCATCCACTGTGAAATGCCTTTTTCTATGGGGCACTGTGCTACCCAGCTGTCACCATCTGACCCCAAACGTGGGCACACATTAACACACACTAAGCTTCTGCAACAAAAATTTTGCAAAGATTGACCAGCATCACCAAAGATACGCATTTAACTGTCAAGTTTGGCAGAAGAACCTTGTAAAATCAAGAGATGGTAAGTAAAATGGTAAATGGAATTCAGTGTGTTGAATTCTGTGCTCAAGGGATGCATGTGGGAAAAAATAAATAAATAAGTAAAAGAAACTTATTCTAACTGTGCTCAGAATGGCGGACCTTGGTATGTCTGTTGTAACACTAGTGAAAAATCATGGATTTATCATAGACAGTTCCATGGAATCTTCAGTTCAGTTCCTACCAAAACAGCAAGGAAGGAAGGAAGGAACAACGAGAAGAGAACATTAGCATATCCCTATGTATATGCATGGTTTCCTTGGTGCACAGTGCTGGTCCTTCCCCAGGTCCATTGCCGAAATGGATGCCTTTTGAGAAGGGTGATCAGAAATATGCAATAGCTTCTACGTGGAGAATGACTTTTTAAGTTAGATCTCTTCAGCATAGTAAAAGGATGGCTAAGGAGAATATGCAAAATCATGGCATAGAATGGGTGAATGGTTAATGTTCTTTCAAATAGTGGCTGAACCAGGTAGCCTCTTACCAAAGAAGCTGTGAGGTCTAAAATTTATCAGGGACTTAGGAGGATAGGAATGAACAAGTGCTGGAAGAAATCCACTGAGTATAACTAAAACAGAAATCACATTAGGCACAGAGATTTCCTGAGCAGAGAATGGTCCAAAGCCAGAAGAATAAGGGGCAAAGTGTTGCATGCACCCATTTCCTTTGATCTGATTTCATTCAGTCATTTTTAAGTTTTTACTGAGCTCTTTACATAAAATGCAGCAGCTATAGAAGTTACAGAGCTTAGTATTTCACACTTGAATGATCTTGTATTTACTTTTTTTTTTTTTTTCCCTGCCTGTTTGATTAGTTTGTATTTAACCCATAAACAAGCCCACTCTGCCTGTATCTGGAGAATCACTCATGAAGAAAAAAGATAAAGCATTTATATATCACAGATAAACTAACCTCTGAGGCCATCTTTGGTCAGCATAAATGACATAATTCTCAATATTCTCTCATCTGTACATAAATTCAAACGAGCCATCTCACAGGCCCACGATTAGAAGAGAATTTTACCTCTCTCCTTCTTGTCAAATTCTGCCAAGCACATACCTATCTCCAATCAGGAGATGACTTTTAAACCCAGTAAGTGTTTTAGACTTCTTTATACTGCAGACAACTTTTAAAATATGACATAAACCATGCTGACCACAGAGGTATCCAGCTAGTTTCATTTAATGAAGTGATTTGTGTCAATTGCCACTTTTACCTAGACTAAAATTAGCCAGTGAGGTAGTACTCACTCACTTGACAGATCATTAATGTTCCTGGTAAATGCTGAACAGCAGGACACATCTTCTTACAGTTAGCCAGGTCTCTTCTTTGTTCTCACATCTGACTAATCTGGGTTTGATACCAAGGGAAATCATTCAAGTTGTTCTATGTTGGAAGAAGAGAGTCTGTGGGAGAATTTAGCCTAATGACAATTCAATATCATTCAGTCCTATAACCTGCAACAGGAGACTCTGAAGAATATTTCACTCTGAAAAACAACGAGATGTGTTTACTCTAAATTATCACCAATACTGAAGGCAATCATGGTTAATTAACAACAGTAAATGTGAAGGATGCTTACGATGTTATCAACTCTGACCAAATCCACCAAAAAATCACGTTTATATAAATTTAAAATGTGAATTCATCTGTCGAGGAATAGTATAGGGAATCTTAGATAATAGGCATTAAAATATTTGTTTGTACAAGTTATTTGCTCTGGTGTCATGGGCTACATCCCAGCAACACTCTTAGGAACTCAGCACTGGTAGTGCTGATGTGATCATCAACAACAAGGACAGTTCTGCAAGTGTCAACAACCATTAAGTACGGAAGGGATCACAGAACATCTGCTGCACTAATGTCCTTATTGATACAACACTTCTACCAGCCTGCATTAATCTGAAAGCCTTCATACTCCTTGGCTGTCTTCTCAAATTTTTTATTATGAGGAAGAGATGTTATTCTTTACCACAGTAACAAGCTAGTTAAAAGCATAAGTACAGTCTGATTGCATAAGAAAGAAGCCAGTAATTTCAAGAAGAAAGTGTTTTGATTTTTCCATTTTAAAAAATCTAAGTTTACAACGGAGATGTCAAATGCCTTTGGGAATGAGAAGCAAAGCCCAGCTCACATCCATTACAGGAGGACCAGAGGTCCGGCTGCCACCTGTGTACATGGCACCATCTGCTGCTTCCCCTCCAAGATATTTCATGATGCTTTGTAGTAGCCTGGCAAGGTCAAGCAGAGGGTGGATTATTCCAGCGATGTTGGGTGAGTGGTGGCTTTGATCTCAGATATCCGTAGTTCTAAGTTCTTTCCCACCCTGCTGCTTATGTCTTTATTTCCAGAAAAGAGTAATCCATTAAGTTAACAGCCAGATGACTTTTTTTCTTGTGTATGTAAATGCTGATTAATCCCTTTGAGACAAGAGCATTATATATTTCCTAAAGCTAATGTGATGTCTGACCCCTTTACTTCATGGTATTCAACTGTATCTCAGGGCTAGTCATACCTCTGGTTATTTTACATTCCAGATTTCAATTTGCAAATTTCCAATCAGAATCTTCACTTACAATGGAGAAAATATAAGAAAATTTACCTCCTACCCCCAATCCAGCACAAAGGACTCCAAGCAAATATGCCACTGTTATCAGGAGTCACAGAAAATCACTGGATTGCTTCCATGTGTGCCTGGGCTCTTCTAATCCTAGAAGAAAAGCTTTTCTCTAAAAACAGCAGAGGACTGTTCGTTCAGGGAAATGACATGAGATAAAGTGTGCAAATGCTAAGCACAACTCCTAGAGAAACTGGAGCTCCCAGGAGACAGGTTTCCATGGGTGTACCAGGTTTTCTGGAGGCTTGCTTAATTTTAGAAGCCCTTCTAAGTTTCTGCTTCTCCACCAACAAAGCCAAGATTTGCACCATAACTGGAAGTTTTCTGCCAGCCAAACTGAGCTGAATAAGTATCCTCCTCCTCATTCAAGGTCTCTCACAGCTTCTATTACCACCTATTATTGTTGTAGGTCTAAGAGTACATTTGTGTTTTCTACTTAGAACTCAGACACATCTTTCCAGGAAATGAATTATTGTTACCTTGTCTTCCCTGCCACACACTGCAGCCTCCAACTTGCTCTTCATATATTTATATGGATGCGGGTAGATTTTCTCCATATTTATTATATTTAATGGAAGTCCAGATCTATTGCTAATGTCCTACATATATGGTAACATCTCCTTTCTCCACAGAACACTGGAGGGAGAGAAATTCAAACTTACTTCTACATGCCATTGTAAAGACTCAATCAAATGTAGTAATTTAACAGCTTTTTGGAAAGGCTTCCTGAAATTAGAGTGTTAATGTCTAGTTATCCCATAATTCTTCATTTTACTTTCTTAGTACAGGGCAAGATTAGGCTCCTCTAGGATGAAAAACAGCAATTCCACTTATCACTGTTTAGAGTAACAGCTCTGTCATCAAGTTCCAAAGGAATTTAATTCTTTGGATACTTGAGATTACCATTCCCTTCACTCAGCTGTCTCAGGCTGTTCAGTCACCTCTCACCACACATCCAGCTTCATTTGATCAGAACTTCTGATTTTTCCTTTTTATATAGAGCAATGCTCCCGGACATCCTCTACTGTAGTTCCCAGGAACAACTGGTCAAAGGAAACACTAGCCTCAGCTACCATTGCTCTTAGCACTAACAAGAATTCTAGCACTATTTTGAACCTTCATCTATCACTTTCACATGGCAAATTTTTGATAACTTTCTTGTTCCATAGAATATGTAACATACTTTTAATAGGTGATCCACTTTACATTAATATGGGTGTATTTATTTTGCTTCTCTCTCAAAGAGTGAAATTTTGTACTTTGATAAGATTCAAAACATCTACATTTAAAATCGTGTTCACTCATCAGAGTTTAACGAGATTTTCTACACTCTGATCTATGTATTGATTCCATCAGCTCCTAGATCTTTTCTCACTTTCATATTTTCTCCGCCATTTTTCATAGTAGCAATTAAAAATGTATAAATCAGTCTCTCTCTGAAATGGAAATATATTAAATTCTTTTTTTTTCTTTGTCATGCAGTGAATCAGAAGAAAGTCTCTAATACACTGCACTTGCCTTTACAAGGTATCTTGTGATTTACACCATTCTTGAGAAGCTTTTGTAGTGCAAATACTATTTATATATTTGCATGATACTTACTCCATTATAACCACAGACCTGACACATGCTGTGAGTTAAGAAAAGACACTTTTGTGTTCCACTCTGGCTGTGAAGGTACAGGCTAGAAAGATATCTTGCTAGGAACAAATCTACATTGCAAAACGCTCACATTCAAATTCTTCCCATCCAGGTTAAAAACTTCGTGCTCATTTGCCAGGACTGGTGACACCTGGGCCTGCTATCTATGTCTGGCTTCCAGGTATGTAGGCACTTGAGCTGCCACTCATCTTCCATCCACCGTGGAACTGTGATCTGCAGAGTGGTTGAAGACACCTTTCTTGGTCGTGGTAACAGGATGTTACACTCATGAGGATGAACTCATGGTCAGTGAAGTGCAGAACTGCCTAGCTATTAATGGGAGTAGGTGCTTCTCAAAACTGACCCACCTCTCATTTTTCAGTTCTGAGTCCCAAGAACGATTGACAATTAAGTCTCCAAGGATGAAAATGGAAATTCCATGCAGAATTCCAATGGATACTGAAAATGACAGACATAAAAAATATTTTGGCACACTACTATTTACTTCTACTCTCACCTTTGGTAACCTCTCACTTCCACTGGTGATAATTACCTGTCTTACTTTCCATGTCATAATGACTACAAATCTTAACTTTTCTTCCCTTGCTAACATCCCTCTCTGCTCCAAAGGTGTCAATCATCCTTTCCTCTCAAATTTTATACTGGATTAACATAATTAACTTCAATTCTATTGCACTTAGCTTGAAGTGTGATGCTGCTCAACACTCAAAGCTCAAGAAGGGCTGATATATTCAAAAGTCTGGATGTTTCGGCAAATTCTATCAGCTTAAAAATAAAAAATACTACCTGTCTCTGCAAACTTTTCCTCTGTACAGCCCTGAAGTCTTTCAGTAATTTGATATTTATTTGACTTTACATTGCTGACCTGCATGACAGTCTCTGAGGACCTTCCTAATGGTACAAGCGTATCAAAATATAGTGCATGTTAATAAGCTAATGATATGGGCTAAAAAAAAATAACTTTTAAATGGACTTTCTAAACCGGAACTGGGAACAGTTAAAAAAAAAAAAAAAAAAAAAAAGGGGATTTAAAGACTTTGTCCACTTACTTACTTGTCTTTCAGTAGTGGTGAGAAAATAAAGTAGAAAGGAAAAGATGTTAAGCTGTGGAACTAGGTGTTATACTCAATAATTGAATTAAAAGAGATAATGGGTGTGCATTTAATAAAAATTTGTAGTGACAGGCATAATACTGTTACCGTCCCTAATGTTCATCTTGCTGTCTGTGATATGTGAAGTCACAAGCAGAACTGAGGAAGCAAGAAACGTCTTCACTGTAGTTCAGATTTGTTGTGTTGGGTCTGCTGAACACCATCAAATGTCTTAGTAGGGGATGAATGAGGATACATCTTCAAAAGCACTACATTTGGCAAACTGTTTGGAAAGCTAACTTTACACAATCAAAGCTGCCTGAAGCATAGTAGCAGATGGTGTTACAGACAGATGCTAAGAAAAAAAGTGTTATTTTCTGCAAACATACACAAGCACTGAGATGCTGTTTAGATGAAAATGTTACTACATCATGCACTAGTTGCTTGCTGTTTTTTCAAGAACAGGAGCACAAAAGCATAAATTTAAACTTTTTTTTCTTGACAAATGGCTAAAATAAAATAAAACTATGTTTTAATTTATGCAATCAAAAGAGATATTAGGAAAGCAAGAAAAAAAACTTTTTGATTTAATTTTTTTTTTTCTTTCTATTTTTTAACCTTAAAACATTGTATTAGGAAGAAACATTGGCTTCCTGAGTTTAACAGTCCTAGTTTATGCCTTTCTTTCAGGCTGCCAAATACATGAACACAAACAGGCTAGACTTCTAAAGCTGTAGATTATTTCTTTTTCTAGATAACAACTCCATCTGCTACAGAACTTTAGTTACATGTCAAGCTGTTAGTTGTTTCTCTTCTGGAAGAGGCCTCACAATTAAAATCGTACTGAAATGAGAGTTAAAATTTCCTCAGAATGAAAACTAAGAATGCCCTCAGGCAAAAATATTTGATTTCTTTTAAAGAAGTAGAATCATTTGCAAAATGGCATAAGATTATGCATGTATAAATATGCTAATTTGCTGTGTATTTCAAGTTTACTATTAACTTGCAGCATAGTAAACTGTACACTTTTTTCATTGAAAATGAAGCAAATTTATTTTCCAAACCTTCTTAATGTTCCTTCATCTACTTTTAACACAAGCTGAAGTAGTATAGTTGAGTTTTCCATAAGTAACTAAGCTATTTAATTATAAAATGCATTCATTGTGTTTTCTAGTCACAATTAGTAGGAGAGATAAAGTTAAAACTTCAAGGAAGTTTAATACGCTGTTAGGAAAGGCATAGGATAACAGTGCTTCTCATTAGTAAAATGTATCACCACCTGGGGAATTAAGCTTTTTGTAGAGTAAAAACCACCAGCAGGAAAGTCAGTCTGCCCTTCACATTCATTTACTTTCTTGGTATATTGTAGCATTTTCTCTTGTAAATACTACTGGAAAAATAAATGAAAATTTAAGGCAGTTTCAGCATATGTAGAGAGATTTAAGTGGTCATTCCATCAATTGGTGTCTCTTATTCTGCTAGCAACTGACAGGTGATAAATTAGTATTAAATCTTTCTAGGATAAACAATGCTAAGCAATGTTAAAGAGGAACCAATCCCAGTACAATTAAGCAGAGAAATATGTGAGATCTACTCATTTTGGGAGTGAAGCAGTCTTCTGGTAAATAGGCAAAAAGATTATTCAGAAATACAAAAGACAGATTTTTAGAGAGAGTAAGTTATGTATATCAGAAATATAGTTATTGTGAAGAGATAAGAGTTACGTGGTGGACATCAGCAAATCTAGTGCTAAAATACCAATTTACAATGTTGCTAATTTACCTTAAGGTACTTAGCAACATATCAGAAGCAGATGTTTTAAAGTACATATTTTAGAGTGTCTATGGCAGATGTTTGGTTTTCATAAACCAAGCATACGGTTTACATTTAAAACAAAAGCAGGTGTGCCTCATCCACAGACTAATTACACTGCAAATCAAAACCAGCATGCTCCTCTACACAGAATTACTACAGCCATCATCTTTGAACTAGATCTGGCTACTTAATAGTGTTCATTAGCTGGGAACAGTTCCCAGAGCAGACTATTAAAGCAATTTCCAAACCACCTTGTTCTAGACTGGGAAGAAAAATTAACACATGTCCAAACAAAAACTGAGACAACTTTTTGTGCTCCCAGAAGAGAAATGAACACGCTTGAATTTTCTCATACGTGACAGGAGAACATAGTGCAACTGTAATAAGAGAAAAAGTAGTGAAATCTTCATAGTCCATGAACCATTCTGATGGTTTATTTTTTGTTCAATCAGATACTGAACCTCAGAATAACCAGTATCCCACTGACTCTCTGTCTGCATGAGGATTAGAGGGAAGAGCAGAGGAAAATGTGTTTAACTGTGTTTTTATGAATAAATAAGACAAAATCATTTTGTCAACTTTTGTGTCATGATTTTCCATAAGTATTCCATATCATGACATCATGTAATAAGCTGACACAGGTGGGAGGGCTGCTGAGGCAGAACCACAGCCCCCAGAATGCTCCTGTCCCTTTCCACATGGTTTCCAGGTTCCAGGAGCTCTGCCCTTTTTGCCTCCAGTCACCATTGTGACTCCTAACATACAGTTAGAAGACACTCCATTTTTCCTATACATATGTTATCCATTTTGTCAGATTTATTGCTTCCAATTCCTTTGCCATTTTAAGTAAACCAGTTATCTTTTATCTCAATTGCTTCTCCTCCTTTCTCGCTCCTCTACCTGGCCTCCATGAGGGGAGGGTGGGGGAGGGGGCTAGGCACTGTCATGGGACAGTCTTTAATTACCAGTGACATTTTGTAACACAGTTTACTTGCTTTCAGGTAACATAAACAATCTCCATTTTGAGCAATCCTTCTTGACATGGGAAAAGAACTAAAAACTGAGGCCAACATATATCTACATGAGTGCTCACTCACAAAGTATCCATACCTTGATGAACTCAGCCTTCCTCTCCCCCAGGTCACCAGTCATGGAAGACAAGGAGCAAGTTTTCAGAGCAAACATGGTAAGAACAATCCATATGCTGAAAGGTACACTCATACAACGCTATACAAAGAGAAATGAATTTTCTTTTTAGTAGCTATGTAAAACCCAACTTCTCCAATGTTCAAAAAATGTTCCACAAATACATATATGTGAACCTCTCTTCTCTCCTTTCTACCCTTTCCTTTCAGCTACAGGGCATTACCTGAGAAGCAGTGTAGACAGGAATCTTTCAAATAATCTTACATAGGGCATCTAATACCAATTATGCCTCCCTAGCTTCCCTCTTGGCCTACAGTGTTCTCTCCAAAAGGATACAGATCTCCTGTAGGATCCATGGCTTGTCTGCAGGCTTATGAATGTTTCCAGTGCCCCAAGGCATCTCAAATAGTACTAGACAGTCATGCATAAGCACCTGAATTCTACTCTGTGCTTTGCAAGGTAAAAATCTCAAGAGTAACATAAGAATACTTTGTCTGCAGGAACATCTTCAGGTTTTTGTTCCTTTCACTAATTATTTCATACATTCATATTGGCCAAGAGAAAGAAACCCAGCAGAAAAAGGTAATGGTAATACACACTCTCCATTTCTAAGCCCTTTGTTAATTTCCAGCACTGTCTGGAGATGTCCCAGCACAGCTTTTTCCAAATGACACCTAGCTGCATTGTGCCAAAGGGCTGCCATCCTGCAACAAAGTGTTGTCAAAATACAGAAGCATCTAACATGTAGATTCTTTCCTTTAAGGCAAAAGTGCAGTACCTTCCAAATCATGATGTTGGTTGAGACCAGAGACAGTGCTGACAGCTTCCAGGTGGAGCAAAGCCAAACAACAGCAGCTTCAATTACGGAGTGAAAATTACAAGAGATGGGAAGTGCAGCTGAAGTTTCGCTGATACAGAAATGGATCTCTAGAAACAAGAACAAAAACTGCTTGTAGGAATGTTGGATGTAGCACGAGGAAAACTGCATTAAAATGTGTCCCAGAATATTCTCTTAGAAGTTTGCTCCCTGCAATAGGACGGCTTTTGTGCTGGACTCTCTTTTCTGTAGATGAAGCGGTTAAAGAGAGAATTAGTACATTTAGGAATTACAATCAGTGGTACATAAAAGTATGAATAAATGATAGCCTGGAATTCACAAAACAGGATAGCATCTTTTCAAATAAAGCCCCTACTCAACAAACAAGTAAAACATTTTTTAAACTTAAATAGACATTTTATATAAAATATGTGGTGTAGTGATAATTGTAACACACAGCCTTACCAGTATCCCACAATGAGCCAAAATGTAAGAAAAGTGATGGATTGTGTTTACTGTAGGACTAATTGTCTAGGTCTCATTTGCACTGTATCCATTCCGCAACAATAAATTAAGAAAGCATTTAGCTTTGTATTTTGAAATTCATTTGCTCAAGCCAAGTACCACTATGAATGCAGGTAATATCAATCAAGTATCCATTCAAGCAGCAGCCTGTCAAGAAAGAGTTCATTACCGTATTTCTTACTGAATGTGCATGCATACTGCTATTCTTTCATCGCAGTAGTCAAATTACACTAGCTTTAAAAGTTGGAGTATTTCCTGGTTTTGAGCTGCCAGAGTCAGAGCTCTCTTTCTTCCTATTTCATGCTGCTTTGTCAAGTCTATTGCATCATCTGCTTTGGATTTCTTTGGTATCAGTAGGAAGAGAATGTCCCTTCTTTAATGTTTCATTCAAAAGAGAAACGGAACACACTTCTTGCCTCTTAACTGAAACAGCAGCTTAGCACTCTGGACATCTGTTCTCCAAGAACAGGGTGTGTACAATGTTGGCCACAGTAACCAGGGACTTTGATGAGCCGTATCAAAAAATCTTGTAATTTTTAAAAAAATCCTGGCCCCAACTCTTATATATCCGTATTGTGAGTGCAGACGAATCTTAACAGTCTGAAGACTGCTGCTTAAAAACATGAATGAGAGGTCATTTACCATTCTGGTGCTGAGCAGCTAGAAAATTGGGCAACGTTCAGCTCCAATTGGGAATTCAACCTGATGTAGCCTGACCCTTCACACTGCCCCTTTACAAACTGTGCATGTGACATGGCAGAACAAACTCACCACAGCAACAAAATGCCAAGAGCTTAAATTATTAGCACTAATGAGGGTTTGCTGAGGGTAAGTGTTCACTCTCAAAGATCTAGCAGAAGGAATATTTTAATGATATATTTCAGATGTTTGGCCCAAAGAAGGCAACAAGATCCAGTGTAGGAGATGCAAATGTTCCAAAAAAAAAAAAAAAAAAGATGTTGTAGATAGCAGTTTTTTGTAAGATACTGCATAGGGATCATCCTCTATAAATTCACACATAATATCCCATTATAGTAAGTATTTTCTCATTCGTACTTACATTATAGCCCGTATTTCTGTCTAAAACTATAGCTAAGTCTTTTTTGTTCCTTTGAAATTTTTTTGTTTCTTGAAATTTGGTCTTTTAGTCAATGTATTCATAAGTGAAAACACTATGAAGTATGATTTTATTTATGCTTGTTTTGAAAGATTCATCTCTAATGTTCATGCTTGGGCAAGAAATGCAGCTTGGCTGTAGAAAGTAGAAAACAAACAAAAGCTGGGGAAAAAAAAAAAAAAAAAAAAAAAAGAGAGAGATCTTTATCTATTTTAGAGAGGCCTCTATCACACAGAGTCACAGAATGGGCCAGGGGCTCCCTGTGAGCCAGGAGCCTTGGGAACTCCCCATGGGAAGCTTGGGGCAGGCCCTGGCAGCCTGGTCCCATCCTATGGTGCCAGCCAGGAGCAGGCAGCCAGGGGTACAGGGGCAGCCCTAGAACCAGTCACCTCCCTGGGGATAGAGGTGGGCCAAGGCCAGGCCAGCTGTGGGCCCATGGGTGAGCTCAGATGGGCAGGGGCCATGGCTGGACAGGGCTGTGGGGGAGCTGGATGTTGGCCCTGCTGTGACCTTACTGGGGCAGGGGCTGGCAGGTGATATGGTGGTCCTGGACCTGGGCAGGTTAGGGATGCCCCAGGGATGGGCAAGGACAGGTAGGGCTGGAGGTGACCTTGGGGCCCAGGCATTCAAGCCCCGTGAAGCTCATCCTTAGGCTCGAGGCAATTGTTACACTTTTATCATTTGAGTTGAATGCTACAGGAAATGGTAAAGCAGGAAACACCCACATCACCTTGAAAGAAGCCATGCAAATGCCACAGTGACCTGACCTGACCTGGCTTTGGTACTCAGTGACTCCACACAACACACGGTCTCTCCTTTCCTGAGCAGGCATAACAGATGGAGCACAACTCATGGACTGAATAAACTCAGTGGATGTTTGATGTATATTTTATGGACGTTTTACAGGGAAAGATATCTGTGTAGATGTACTGAAGGTGGGGTTGAGGGGTATGGTTCATGAGGAGGTGTTGGGTAGAGGGGCATTACTGAGCATGATGTAAACGGCATGGAATAAGGGGCAGAGATTGCACTGAGTCTAACTAGGGTGGAATTAATATACTCCATACTAGTCCATGTGGGGCAGTATTTTAGATTAGTAGCCAAGGTGAGTGGCAAAAACACATTAGTGTCTTAGCTATTGGTGAGCAGTGCCTGCACAGCGTAAAGGCCTTTTCTTTATTCTTTTCTGGCCCCAGAGAAAGTAGGCTGCAAGGTCCTGGTTTCAGCTAGCATAGATTTAATAGCTGGTGTGGTGCTGTGTTTTGAATTTGAGATGAAAATAATGTTGACAGCACACTGATGTTTTAATTGCTGCTGAGCAGTTCTTACACCAAGTCATGAACTTTTGGCTTCTCATAATGCTCTACTAATTAGGAAGATGGGGGTGCACAGGAAGCTGGGATGGGACAGCTGACCCCAAGTGACCATTCCATATGGTGTGCTCAACAATAAACGCTGGGAGGACATATACTTATTAAACTGTCTTTATCTTGAACCACAATCTATGAATTTGAAGGGAGGAGTTAACAGTTCTTGTTTTCCTGTGTGATGTTAAAGGTGGAGCATACTGAAGAAACATTTTCAACACTCTGCCTGTGTTGGAATGAAACTGGATTGGGCAACGAGAGCAAAATTCAGTAACACCATATGCGAATGTTCAAAACCCATTTGAGTCAGCCACAATGCCATCAGGTCACAAGTTACACATGATTTCCTCTGGATAGACCGCTGTTTGAGTAACCTTGTAAAGCTGTTCTTTGTAATTCAGGACAAAAACTAACCACCCTGAAGAATACAATCTGCTCAATCATCCCCAGGAAAGCACAGAAGGACAGCTCTCCCCATCTGCAGGGACTGCAGCCCTTCAGAGGTGACGCACAGGACACGTCAGAAGGCACCGAGGGACATCTGGGGAGAGTGGTGCTCTGCCTCCCATTCAGCAAAGCAAGAGCAGAAGGAGAAGTGCATGAAGCCTGTCCCTGCTAGTTCCAGCTGGGAAATCTTTGGTGGGTGTACCACTCCTCCCTGCCTCAGGCTTCTTGTCTTCTCTAGCTGAGGTTATGCTTTCCCTTTTCTCCTCTCAGACAAGTATTACTGCTACCCTAGACCTGACAATCGTTTCCTGACAATGTTTTTAGTAAAAACATTTGCATCCAAAAAAAATGTTTCAGCAGTTAAAAAATAATTATTATAAAAGAAGAATTCACAGTCAGATCACCTCTCACCATGTTTCCCCTCTTCACAGGGACTGTGTTCAGGAAACAATCACTGCATTAGCAAGGGCCCTTCATGTCTGGCCTCCCTGTAGCAGCATCTCTCCACTGACATAACTCACGAGCAGCAGAAGTGTGGCAGTGGAGTTGCATTGAGAGAACCTACCTCGTTCTTTTGTCCATTCCATGGACAAAATGTGACACAGAAAAAAAAAAAAAAAAAAACTGTTTTCAGTTGAATCTAGGCATCCTTTCCATTGAATATGACCATTAGAAAACTGAATATCTACACAGAAATACAGTTGTTACTGATGACCAAGATTCAGACCATATAAAACAGAAAAGGCAGCAATCCCTTGGATCAGAACAGGGAGAAATCTTGGTAGAGTAAGTATGAGGGATGAGAGTAAGGTATTACTAGTAAAAACAAAACAAATGTCAGACATAGTTCCAGAGAAGACTTGAGCTATGCACAGTCTCACCTCATGAGAATGTTACTAAACCTTTTGTTCAAGTGTTGCACAAGACAAGTATGAACTTGCAAGACTTCAGCTAAGACTCTCCTAAAAACTAATATGTAAAAATAGTTTGGCTCCAAATTCAGCTGGCTGGTGTTGTACTGTTGAGAAGTAGCATAAAAACTTAAAACAATGGGGAACTGGGAAGTCTGGTGTCAGTGGAGCAAACCATAAGTGTACAACCTTGCTCAGGCACCTTTCCCAGTCAGAGGGCAAAAAGAAAGAATTCCTGGCCAGAGTGATCTTCTCCAGGGATGGTTTTCCTTTCTCATTTTTGTAGTTGGATGCTGACCCTGTTTTCTCAGAATAAATCCTCCTGTTGAGCTTGTCACTCATAGCTACATCTCATGCACAGTGCTGTCCTTGTTATCCACTCGTTAGATCTATCGGAGCTTCCGCCCACCTTGCCTCGTATTGTGATCAGGCATAGCTCTTGCACAGCTTCTTTTATACATTGATGTGAATGTAACAGGAAAATATAACAAGTCTAGAAGTGATCCTTATCTTAAGACTGAAAAGTGTTGTAATGCAGCTAGCATTCAAATCCCAGTGCAGTCCCCACAGTTTTCTAGAGTTCAAATCAATCAAAATGAAAGGATTTACTACTGTCAAATATTCTTTTAGTTAATTCCTATAAATTATTAATTTTATCTCTTGCTATTACACAATTTTTTGCTACAGGGTAAGTGAGCATAGGACTCTACATCTTAGTGACCTTGCTCCTTAAGATGGATTTTCGCCCCCTATGTATTGTTTTAGCAAATCTGATTTTGTTATCTGATTTTATCACTTCAGTCCAGCAACTCCTTTTTTTTTTTCTTTCATTGACTGTGATTAACATGCTTGTGGCTAGGCTCTGCAAACCAGTACTGCCAGTTTCATTCTTTGTCAGTCTGGATCATGACCTCATCTGGCTGCTCTCTGTTCCTGAAACAGGATTTGTGGCTGAGATTACAATTTAGAGTATTTATCCCCAACTCGACTCTGTTCTAATTTCTAAGGAATCATTTTCTTCCCACTGTGTTTATAAGCCTGAAATGCAGCTGAGGACTTTCAGGTCACCAAACAAATTTAAATTTAATTGTTTCATGAAATAGAGCTGCTCTCTTGAGAAAACACTGGCTGAAACCCTGCCTGAGATATTAAACAAGGATTTGGATGGGAAATTCGGAAGAATGACTGCAATATCATCTCAGTATTAATATAGATAATTACTAGGCAAAGGAGGAAAATTTGCACTACCCTCAGAGCCCATCCATGCAGCATGAGACATGGTGGACTGTTTGTTAGATGCTGTAAACCTTTATTCCAGCAGCTTTCTGGAATTCTCCATTTCTGAGTTTATACTTCTTGCTGAAATACCCTACTAATTCATCTCAGCTTTTTTTGCCACTACCATTCCTAGCTATATCACAGGCCAAACTCAGCACCAGTTACAAGCAGCCCTGCATGCATTTTGTAAGAATTCTCACCTTTACAGTCCTCAGCCTTCCCTATTCTGATGCTGTTGCTGGCACCACAGGTCAGTTTGAATGTTTCACTCAATGGGGAAGCAAATGTGTTCCTGCCAATGGTGAAGCATGCTGCGCGCTTTCCTTTGCAGTGGCATCAAACTACTTTTCAGGTAGTTTGTGAAGTCTCCCCATACTTGGCTGGATTATGTGTTCACGTAATTCCAGGTGTTATGTTTACTAGTATCCGTTGCCATAGAAGCATATGCAGACAGGAGAAAATTCCTCCTTTGCATGAGAGTAAAAGGGCTGTTACTATTGCCTAACTTCAGATACCTTCACTGCCTGAGCCAGAAGACAACTCCCTGCATACCCAGCAGAGAGGAGCTACTCTGAGTGTTTGATTTAACCCCAGACTGTGACTTTGCCACTGGGGTGTTGAAGTGACTCAAATAGGAGTGGGAGAACTTTGCCAGGAGGACTCAATTTTACACCACTTCCTCTCAGTTCCTCCATGTAAGGAAACGCTTGCCAACCAAAGAGAGAAAGGATCTTGGCAGCACACCCTGCCAAAACCACTGGTATGAAGATGCTTCTCAGCCACCCATCATCACTAGTCCTCCATCAAGGAGCAGACATCAATGGCTCTCCCCAGGATGTCCATTTACAGAAGCAGGGTTATCACAGAGCTGACCTTAGCGAAAGTTTACAGAGCACTTTGCATTACCCCATGAGGAGAGAAGACACAAATGTTTCCTTTGTCCCTCAGTCCAATGCTAGCAAACCTTTAGCTCCTCCTAGATCACAGACCACATCTCCCACAGACAAACATCTTCCCCTGTGAAGTGAGGGATGGGAGCACAGAGCTAGTCAGATGTGTGAGTATCCAGCCTTTCACAGAGACATGAAAACATATCCTGATACTCCTCATAAAACTAAGCTTGGTTCGGTACCTTGTTTTTGTCTTTCTGACAGTGTTTTTAAGTTGTTACTCCAGGGGAGAGATGTCAATGTTTCCTGAATTTTCAAACAAACTACCTGCCTAACTCAGGGTTTCTGAACAATCCTTTTCTAACCATCACTGTTTATATATGTTTTCAAGCCTCAGCATCTCCTTAATCTACATGTTGTCCTTTTACCAGCAGTCCCTGCTACACGTTATCACAGCGCAGTTAGATGTAGCTGAATAAAAGGCATAACTAATTATTTAGCACAGCAAGTGCTGGCACATCTGAAGGTAAGTAATGCACAGAGCCAATTGTATGTCAGCAGTCTGTAATGTGAACATCTAGTTTTTCATATAAGGGGTTATTCTAGTACAGTATTACATCCATGGATACCTGGCAATTTGCTGTACTAATCTCTGAAAGATATACTAGAAATTGCATAAAAATAATAAAAATAGAACAAGATCTCTACATGGGGGGCCGAGTTGTGCCAGAATGTGAACAGACAGCAAACCAGATATGAATGCAGAGTTTAGCTCAAAAATACCTATGCTAGACGTCCCATGAAACTGGCTGTAGGACACTCAGAAAGGAGTAGGACCCTATACAAAAGATACATANAGACAGCAATGGTAGGTTAGGCAAGGTTCATTTTGTTGTTGTTGTTCTTCTTCTTCTTTTTTTTTTTTTTTTTTTTTTTTTTTTGATATCAAGGCTTAATGGAGAGTGAGAAAAGGAATAAATATTTGAACCTGAAAATATTTCATAGAATCATAGAGTGGTTTATGCTGGAAGGGACCTTAAAGACCACCCAGTTCCAACCCCTCTGCCATGGGCAGGGACACCTCCCACCAGACCAGGTTGCCAGGGCCCCATCAAACTTGGCCTTGAACACTTCCAGGGAGGGGACATCCACAGTGGCTCTGGGCAGCCTGCTCCAGTGCCATCTGAGTAAAGAATTTCTTCCTTATATTCAGTCTAAATCTACTGGTTATTAGTTTAAAGCCATTACCCCTTGTCCTATCACTATACACCCTTGTAAGAAGTCCCTCCCCATCTTCACTTTAGGCTCGTGTAGGTACTGGAAAGCTGCAATGAGGTCTTCCCGGAGCCTTCTCTTCTCCATGCTTAACAATCCAACTGTCAGCCATAGGAGACATGCTCTAGCCCTCTGATCATCTTTGTGGTTCTTCTCTGTACTTGCTCCAGCAGGTCCATGACTTTCTTATGCTGGGGGCTCCAGAGCTGAACATTCCACATTCCTGCTGCTTAGCTTCTCTGATAACACCTGCAGTCATCACCATTTTGCATCCAGCCTTCTGTTCTGACTCTTCTTATGGCTGTATGCTTTATCTGTCTGGAGTCCCAAACAATTCCCCTGGTAATGTTATTTATTTTGAGGGAAAAATCCATGTAACACATCCTCCAACACCCTGGATATGTCCCAAATCTCTTGTAATATATACCGTTTGTCAAAGTGTATACAAGGTCAAATGACCCCTGTAAAGGACAGAGGATGAGAAAAATGTGCTGTTACAGCTCTATTTGAAAACAGCCTGCCAGATCTGGGAAGTGGAGAGCAGACTCATTATCCTCAAAACTGGATTCACATACTATCTTCTGCCCTCTTGCATTAACATCAAGAAAATTTCCTTGTTTTGGCTCAGGAATCAGCCATCCAAACAGAGACAGGCCAGACCCTTTCAGAATAGGAGAAAGAAAGGTCACCCTAATAATTATTATTTAGAAGAGAGTGTGCATGATAAGTAGGCCACTGATCATAAATTACAGTTTAACCCACATCTGGCAGGATAAATCATACTAGCCAGTTTTGCAGCAATCTGTTAGTTAATGTTCTTCTACAAGGTGATCCTCTGAAAATACTGGTTAAATGTAGGAGTTAACACTTTAAATATACAACAGTATCTTTTGCAGAGAAAACACCTTCCGCTCTTCCAGAGAACTAATGCTAATCAGAATTATTTTGTTAAAAACAGAATTTATTCTATATGATGATTTGTTTAACAATCTTCCTGAACTCTGACATCATACTTCATGTCATTCAGGGCTGCATATATACACAATAGCACAAAAGAAAAAAAAATAAAAAAAATAAAAAAATTTGCTTTCTTGCTTTCCACTTAATTTCACATAAAGAAGTGGAGAACATGAATTATTTTTTTTTTCATTTCTTATTTCTGAGATATAAATCTGCTGCCTTCTCCATTTTTTTTAATTTCTTATTTTTATTTTTTTTTTTAACAATGTTCCTAGAATACTAAGAAAGTGGCTTATGGAGTTTTCTCAAGCCTTGAGTGTCTAAAATGTCCTTGACTTAATCAAGGACAACAAAAGGTCAACAAAAGCAGATGAGAGAAAGAGTTTTACATAGCCTGGCTAAAAGCCTTGTCCACTTTATTTCTCACTTTTCACTGCTTTTTTTTTGCTTCTGGTGATATAAACTTCTGAGTTCTTTAGTCATCTATAGAATTCTCTGGGAAAAAGAGCATAGACAGTGTCTGTATTTCTAGCAGGAAAGGAAAATGGAAGACAAATTAAAAAAAAAAAAAAAAGAACTAACTAAATATTCCGGGCTTGCTTTATCTAAATAAAGAAGTAGAAAGCAGACCATATGACCTACACAAAGCATCCCTTTAAACCTTGCTAAAATTTGAAATATTTTAAATAAACTGCACCTGCAAAGTTTTTCTTCCTGGTTTACATCCTCCAGCTGCAAAACCAGCCTCCAAGCTGTTAAATCAGTATTTTTTCTTATTCAGCTGAGGGTAGAAGTGGAAGGGAGAGGAGCCCAACTGTACAGAGCCACCCTGCAGACATGGCACCACAGTAATCATGTGTCCTGTGGTCTAGGCACATGACAAATGCGGAGCACAGATATGAGAAATCACAAGCTAGGTTCACCTCTTCTCCCTCAGCTCCTTGCCTAGATTTGTTCTGGCAACAAATTAGCACATTTAGCAATAACTGTGCTTGTTGCCTGACTGCAAAGCATTACTACTGTATCCAAAACTTCTCTGTTGGCTAACTAACTCCAAAACCCTATGAAAGTCCTTCCTGCTGAATATTTTGTGGAAGGGCCATGCACCATTCAGCTGTCAGTCCTCCTAATATCATTCTTTTCTTCTCTTGAAATGAGTAATGATGCTGAAAGGGTTACTTAGGGAGAGCTCAAAAATTGTTTTAGACAATCTATGTTATGGCTGACTACATATACAGGGCCTCCAGCAGAAAAACTTTCAGGAAAATCACAAGGAGAAATACTGCGAGAAACATTTTTTGCTTTGACTAATGAAGTAAGCACCCTGACAGGAGAGCTGTGTGCTATATTTATTCCAGCAGTGCTGAGTTATCTTTTTTAATACATGAGGCATTGGGAAGGAAGATAGCATATAATGCTGGAAATGGTAACAGGATGTGGAGTCAAATGACAGCTGAGGTCATGGTGCGCATTCCTCTCGAATCAGTTCAGATCAGGGGTCTGCCTGACAGGGACATGGGCAGAGAGAGTCATCAGCCCCCCTCGAACTGTAGCAAGAAGTTTAGAAGAGATGTGCAATCATAGCCAGCTTAAATCTTTCAAAAAGATAATGAGGTTCTGCTTCTCCACTGCACTGCAAATCACCGGGTGTCTTGAATAAGTGTACTGCTCCCTGCTCAGTGTGGTACTGCCTGCTTTGTATTCACCTGGTAATTCAAGGGCTAAGACACCAAGGTAGTGGAGAATGCTTCATGGGGCCCTTGGCAGGGGCACTGTCTGCCTCTGTAGCCCACCAAGGATTTCTTGGACAGACCAACGCACTTACCAGGCATGCTGAAGCTGCACTCCTGCAAAGTAGATGAAATGGGTTCCCCTGCTCCTCCACATCTGCTGTTGAAATCGATAGTAGAAGAGCATATGATGTAGCTGAATTATTCAGGAAAAATTGTACCTGAAAGGGGAAAAATGTAGAAGGCAAGTGGCTTTCCTGCTGCTCAGATCACAGCGCATCAAGTCTGTCCTGATGGTGGCACCTGAGGGCTGGAAGAATCTGGGAGGCACATCAGGAAAGGCTTGATGTCTTCTTCATATTGGACTAATACGTGTGCCATAGCCAAGTGCAAGCCCAAAGCTAGTCTGTCTGTGTGGTCATTACACCTATGCACGTGGCTACTACACGCTACCAGCAGCCTGTGTCACTACCAGAACAGTGGTGCACTGCGTGCAGAGCAGTGGAGAAGCAGATGCTCTTTAGCAGTATAGCAGTCATCACTGCTATAGCACTATTGCCTCATCACTGGAAACCGTAAATGTTCTTGCTGGTTTCAAGGTCAACTTTCATTTCACACCGTTAATTCTGATAGCGTACATGATCCTACATGTACATAGCCTGGTGGAGTTTGTGATCTTGAGGAATATGGGCCTGGCAAAAAGCAGAGTCAGGACCCTGAACTTCAGGAGAGAGAACTTTCAGCCGTTCAAGGAATTACTGGATGGGATCCCCTGGGAAACTGTGCTTGAGGGCATGGGAACAGAACAGAGCTGGCAGCTCTTTAAGGACACCCTTCTTATAGTGCAAAAGCTCTCCATCCTCCAGCAGAAGAAATCGAGCAGAGGAGGCAGGCAACAGGCATGGCTAAGCAAGGACCTGCAGCTTAAACTGAAGGAAAAGAGGGAAATGTACAGGAAGTGGAAGGAGGGTTGTGTAGCCTGGGAAAAATACAGCGGTGTTGTCCGGATATGTAGAGATACGATCAGGAAAGCCAAGGCACAAACGGAGATGAACTTGGCAAGGGATGTGAAAAATAACAAGCAGGGGTTCTATAGGTACATAAGCAGGAAGAAACAGGCCAAGGAGTGTGTTCCCCCTCTGAGTGGTCAGGCTTCCCATGTCTGTCAGGACCCTGAACCTCTTGGTGGGGATGAGAGGAGCGGATTCCCTCCCACTGCAACAATGGAACAAGTCCAAGACCGCCTCATGACACTGAATTTATAGAAGTCTATGGGGCCAGATGATATGCATCCCAGGGTTCTGAGAGAGCTGACTGATGTGGTTGCCGAGCCACTATCCATCATATCTGAAAAATCATGGCTGTCAGGTGAAGTCTCCAGTGAATGGAAAAAGGGAAACATTACTCTCATTTTTAAGAAAGGGAGAAAAGAAGACCCAGGGAACTACAGGCCAGTGAGCCTCACTTCTGTGCCTGGGAAGATCATGGAACAAATACTTCTGGAAGCCATGTTAAGGCACATGCGAGATGAGGAGGTGATCCAAGACAGCCAGCACAGCTTCACCAAGGGCAGATTGTGCCTGACCAATCTGGTGGCCTTCTGTGATGGAGTGACGGCATCGGTGGACTAAGGGGGGGCGACGGATGTCATCTACCTGGACTTGTGCAAGGCCTTTGACACAGTCCTGCACCATATCCTTCTCTCTAAACTGGAGAGATATGGTTTTGATGGGTGGACTGTTCGCTGGATAAAGAACTGGCTGGAGGGTTGCAGCCAAAGGGTTGTAGTCAATGGCTCTACATCCACGTGGAGGCCAGTCACGAGCAGTGTCCCCCAGCGGTCCGTCTTGGGACCCGTGCTCTTCAACATCTTAATCAACGACTTAGACTGTGGGATCGAGTGCACCCTCAGCACATTTGCTGATGACACCAAGCTGAGTGGTGCAGCTGATACCCCTGAAGGAAGGGATGCCATCCAGAGGGACCTGGACAGGCTGGAAAAGTGGGCCCACGAGAACCTGATGAGGTTCAACAAGGCCAAGTGCAAGGTGTTGCACTTGGGTCGGGGCAATCCCAGGTGTGTGTACAGACTGGGAGAAGAACTCCTTGAGAGCAGCCCTGCGGAGAAGGACTTGGGCGTTGTGATCGACGAAAAGCTGGCCATGAGCCGGCAGTGCGCTCTTGCAGCCAGGAAGGCCAATGGCATCCTGGGCTGCATCAAGAGAGGGGTGGCCAGCAGGGAGAGGGAGGTGATCNTGAGGAAAGGTTGAGGGAGTTGGGATTGTTTAGCTTGGAAAAGAGAAGGCTCCGGGGAGACCTCATTTGCGGCCTTCCAATACTTAAAAGGAGCTTACAGGCAGGAGGGGGACCGACTTTTTACACGGGTGGATAATGGTAGGGCACGGGCTAATGGACTAAAACTGAAAGAGGGGAGGTTTAGGTTTAGGTTGGATGTTAGCAAGAAATTCCTCCCTGAGAGAGTGGTGAGGCACTGGCACAGGCTGCCCAGAGAAGCTGTGGCTGCCCCATCCCTGGCTGTGTTCAAGGCCAGGCTGGATGGGTTCCTGGGCAGTTTGATCTAGTGAGCTAGTGGCTGGCAGCCCTGTCCACGGCAGGGGAGTTGGAACTAGATGATCTCTGAGGTCCCTTCCAACCCAAGACATTCTATGATTCTATGATTCTACAGAGAAAGTGGATTTATTTATCACTCAAGAGATACACGTTAAACCTCATCACATTGCTTATAGACAGGAAGATAGATTTTTGTGGCTGCAAGAGAGAAAGAGCTCTACTGAAAGAAAATAAACCACCAGCTGATTTGTTCTAGGCTACTAAGAAAGGCAAGAAAATGATCCTCATTTTATTCTGAGATAAATCCCTCCCACTCATTCACAAGATAATTATTTAGTTTTATGTTCTTTCAAAAGGTTTTGTTCTAAGAAATCCGATGGCCAGTGTCACAAGATGAAATTTTGTGTGATTTTCCTATTTACTTCATTTTCTGAGACCAACAGCATTTTTCTGAGAGCACTTATCCTGCAGTATTTCCATCATCAGATATCTAGTCCCAGCCTGTGGCTAAAATGTGCTAGATCCATTCAGTGGCCACAGGTCTGTTCTGCATCTGATTTATGCAGCATAATTTTAGTGGATTTAGTGGATTTAGTGGATTTAGTAATTTTAGTGGAAGGATTGAGTGACATTCTTCTATCTCTCAACTGACTATATGCAGAGCTTACTGAGGCTTTCTGGTATTCAGTTCCAGATCTTTTGTCTTTTTGCACATTCTTGGTGTGAATGAAAACATACAACACCTATCTAAGGTGTCTGAGTTTGGGAAATGGGTTGTTTATGAATATTCTCCATGTGATGATTGGAAATGGCAATAGTTGAAGTGCTCACGGTGTACAACACTTATTAGAATCCTCACAGTGTAATGTAGATCTCTCTTCCAAACACACACTTTAATGTTGCAATTATTCAGACAGCATGTCTGCACAAAGGTACAGAGAGAGAGAGTAAAAAATAAATCTTAAAAGGATGCTAAGCTATGAATTATGGAGATCTGTATTTGCATTTGAGAAGTATGCATATGATAAAACCTGTCTGCCATCATCTTTCCAAAGAAGTTGGATTGCATGCAACTACACCCCCTGCTGTGCTGCACCACAAGTTATACAGGAGAATTGCTGCGATTTTACTGATCTCTGAAGTTTCTGGGCCCTTTCCAATTTCCTTTATGGATTTCTAAATCTATAAAATTATCTGTACACGGAACTGTATGAATTTGTCACCTTAAAGCTGCAGTGACAATCAGAAACATAAAAAGACGTGGCAGAGAAGCTAACTCTGAAGGGTGCTAAATACTCCCAACTTCTTGTAGGGTCTAATTTTTCTTTAAAGATGCCTTAAAGAGAGTGTAAAAGTATTCTGCCCTCACTTCAAATCCAAGAGCATTAGGATAATGGAGACAGAGAACCATATACTTTTGTATGTGTTGAAGCACCCATCAGCCATTTGTATAACCAGTCCCATAGAATACATACCCCGTTGGATCACCCTGAAGGACTGGGACAGATTTTCTCAACATACTGCAGATGACTTGGCTCTCTGTGCCATTGTTCAGCAATGCTTTGTCCAAGGAGGTTAAGATTTGAGCTTTACATGGGCTCATGGAGTATAATAGCTTTTCAGAAATACGGAAAGCATGAAAACAGAACAGATCTCTTCAAGTCGGTGTTAAAGATTTGCTTATTCAAACCAAATTTTCACAGAGTTTAGACCTCAGTCCTTTTAAATAGATGTTCTAACATGATGGACTGCTCCTGGCATCAGACCTGATTCATAAGGTATTGTTCATAGAATCACAGAATCATTTGAGTTGGAAGGGACCTTTAAAGGCCATCTAGTCCAACTCACCTGCAGTGCACAGGGACACCTACAGCTGGATCAGGTTGCTCAGAGCCCTGTCCAGCCTGACCTTGAAGGTCTCCAGGGATGGCACATCCACCACCTCTCTGGGCAACCTGTGCCAGTGCTTCACCAGCCATATGTTCTTACTACCATATTCTAAACTAAAAAACTATGAGTAACAAATAGCAAATTTCTTGTCGGTGGACAAATATGCGGATTCACATTAAATCTGTATGAAACATTCCCCAAATGATCCACAAATAAAGCCATATTCTGTGCTTGTTTGCAAATAGAAAGTTGCATAACATGATTGAGCCTGGCAGTTATGTGGCATTTAAGCAAAGTTGTTACAAATTGTATTCTAGGTTTAAAAATGCAGTAAAAAGTGCCAGAAGTTGGAAACTAACCATAGCATGTGGCTTTATCTGCCTTAGTTCAGAAAAAAATATATGCTAGCACATGCTTAGCTTCAGGCCTGCTGAACTCTGGGCCATAGATATCTGCATGAAGCTAAACTTGCCAATTCTCTTTTCATCTTTCCTAAATAAATCAGGCTTAGGAGGAATTATATCAATAAAGTTACAACATTCAACAGAAAGGTATAGAAGAGCAGAGGCAGTCTAGACACCAGCTGCTACTCAGAAAGGTATTTTGTCAGACAAGGTTTCTGTATAACCTTTGATAAAATTGAAGTTTGTGTTTTGTGTGAGCCTAACTCCTTACAGCTTTCTTACAATAACACAGTAATAACTAAATTACTTGGTTTTGATCTTTTCTCTTTTCTTAAAATATAAATGTTCTAATATATCATTTCAAAACATTTTGGAAAAGGAAGCATTTTCCTTTGTATGCAGTCTTCCCTGGTTTGATAACAGTCTTGGATTTTGCTTTCTAGCACAATTGCTGTTGTACCACACACAGTGAGAACTTGTTATCCCTTGCTCAGAAGACATAATCTCTCTCTTTTTTTTTTTTTTTTGTCTTCTAATCTACCTCTGAATCACTGGTGAACTCCTGAAAGAAGAAAGTAAGCAAGAATTTTCTGTTTGCTCCACAGCTTAAATTGTTGCATGGAACAAAAACAAAAACAAACAAAAAAGATAAGCATAAGTGGTAAAAATTGCATTATACATTATATAAAGGAATATATATTTATGTTTTTTTACAGAATTTGATAGAGTTATTGAGGCATCAGTCAGTATAAACAAAATAGATTCATAACTAGAGACATCTTAATGGCAAATGACTCATGACGGTCAATTGCCTAAGAGGAACTGTGCAGTCATTGCTACATAGATTTAATACCTAAAATAATCTTCTATAAATCATTACTGAGGGCTGTATATGCAAGAATAAATCAGCAGGTTCCATGCACTTTTCAAAAGCCAGATTCTTCCAGCGTTCTCAGAAACTGTCTTACATCCTGTTGTGTGTAGGATGGTCAACACAGTGATCTCAGAGGTTTCTTACGCAAGACGCAGGACTGTGCGGGACTGGATCTTAGCCTCGGAGGAAGGTAAGAAGATGCTTCCTGAACTCTTAGGCATCCCTAATACGGTCACAACGCTGGAACACATGAATTTCATCCACTTGGCAGCCTGATATGTTTCCTGCGGGTTTCTTGACAGGTAACAGCAGCCAGAAAAGTCTGCAGCCCAGTAACATCTTCCTCCAGTCCATTATCTAATACACAATTAGGCCAAAAATAGTAAGGAGAATGACAGAGAGCCATGTGAGTGTATTACCTGTGAAAATTCTCATTAAATATTGACAGAACAGAAAAGCAGTAAGGAAGATCAAATGCTGGTGCAAATGTTTCTTTATGTACTTTTCTTCTTCATTGTTGCTTTTTGTTCCACTTGTGAATTTCAGAAAGACCTCTCTCAGCAGCTGGCTCTTTCCGTTGATCAGAGTTGCAGAGTTACAAGTATTTGTGGCATTGAGCAGTTTTCAAGTAGACAAAACTTCTCTTCTAGAGCTTGGACATAGAGAGTGGAGCTGATCTATGGGAGTCTGTCTCTGATGATTCTTAGATCAATATATCTTGATCTGTGAAAGAGAGATTTTAGATGCCAGAGGTAGTAGTGCTGTAGGGAGATTTTACCTATTTTTCTTGTGTGGAGTCACTGTCAGCAAGCCTATACTAGAAGCATCTTTGAAGAGCAACCTTCACCTTCTAGTGCCACTAGGATGTTTATTCTGCAGGGGCTACAGCCTCTTGTGTAAGGATATACATAACAAATGAGCAGCAAAACCCTGTTTCTTCGCAGTTCTGCAAAAAGCAGGAATAGGCAGAGGCTCAATGACTACAGAGCTTGGAAGAACCATGTTTGCTGATGAGTAACTTTTTTTTTGCAGGTACACTTGAGCATATGTCCAGTTAGAGATATTCGCAAAAATGAGACAAAGGACCATCCGTGGTTTCTGTTGAACACTGTTGTATTTCTCTCTGAACTCATCAACTTACCCAGAACCTAATTCCAGTGCATAACATTCTAGAAGGATTAGTGAGTTGCAGCATGTCATTGCTTTGCAGGCTTCTGATTTGGTGCATTCTTGTAACTAGAAGAAAATGACCCCTGAATTCTGCTTCTGTGAGCCTTGTTGTCTCACTGGAGATCTACATCAGCTACACTATTATATGTTCTTCAATCCGTACTGATATTATTCTGGATTGAATAACCTGATCTTTAGGAAACCCATCTACAGCCGAATGTGCAAGAAATGACAGCCTGAAACAGTATGTTCTTGTTAGGATAATAAAGCCAAGCTCCAAAAAACATCTAATCTATGCACACTCCTTTTCTTTCAGTAATGGATGCAATTTCAGGGAAAATGCAAACAGGTGACTGATTTGTTATAGGGAGTCATGAAAGCACATCGGAGGTGAATTTCAAGTGTGCTCTTGAACTCTGCTTTAGCTGTGGAATAATGCATAGGTTAAAGGGTTGGTCACAGTGCTTGCAGCTCTGATATATTCCTGGCTGCATTTTGGGTTTTAGAAAGATGGTTCAGGGTTAAAAGATATAATTAGCATTCTGAGAAACATTCAAAAAAGAACCCATGAGGCTTGGGAAAAATGAGTAGTTAAAATTGTAATTATCTTTTGGAAAATGTTCAATACCAATGGTTAGAAAAAGACCAAATGCAACTGCACCATCCAAGATTGATGATAGACTATATAAAGCTAAATGAAAGATGAGGAACTCATCACTGTGATAAGTACTCAGAGATTTTACAGTGGATGCCAGGTATCCTACATGTTATATAGCTGGATTTGTTGTTAATTCCTTCCATATGAAGAACTTTTCTCCTAGCAGAGGTTTTCCTGATCTGCAATGCACCTTTCTGGTTCTGTAAGAAGTACTTGCTCATCGATCAATTGTCGTGGCTTTGAATCTGTCTGTGTCCATGGCACTGGGAGAGAGTGTGTGGGTATATTGAGAGCTGCCTTGGAAACTGAATATCTGATGTATTTAAGTCAGCCAACACTGCCTCAGACAGATTAAGAATAGTTTTTCCTTTTTGATTCTAGAAATTAGCCTGGGAACTGGGGAGTTCATTGGAGAGAGTGGTCTCTTTCACTAAAAAAATCAAACAAACCCATGTCTCAGGACTTAGGCTCCCTCCAGAGGAGAAATTCAGACATTTCTTTTAATCCCAGATAACATATGAAGTTTTCATAGGGGATTCCCATTAAGTATGGACCCTTTGTGATTGGCCATGGACTACCTGCTTAGCAGCTGCTGACATGCAGAGAACGAGTGAAATAAGAAGAATTTACCGGATACCTCTGATACACATCAAGGTGATGACGGCACAGTAGCACCCATTTTTCAAAACCACCCTTATATGATTTGTCAAATACCACATGTGATTTGGGTTGGAAAGAATCTTAAATAGCATCTGGTTAATTCAGTGAGTTCTGCTCAAATAACACACCCCCAACACCTAGCTAAAGAAAGAAACTGAAGAAAGACAGTAAAGCAAGCATAGAAAATGGGAGTATTTATGGCTATTCATGACTTTGCAATGGACTCCTACCACAGCATGAGCATCCTGTTTGTGTATGTTTCTGCTGATAACAGTCTGAAAAATGTTACTGTAAGACAATGGGAATGAGTAAATTCTTCATTTAAAAGACATATCTACTTGTTTTAGAATGATGACTTATACCTAACATTAAGTACAGATCTTTTGTCTAACTGTCATCTCAAAATGACAGTGAACAAAACCCTTTGTAATGGGCTCATTTATCCAGCCGAGTTAAATTCTATTTTATCTTTTTAATCTGCACCACAACATCACAGAAGTAGTTCTTAGGGTTCAGCATGTTGCGTGAATTATTGAATGTGAAGCTGCCAGATCTTTTTGTGTCAGATTCACAGTGTATGTTTGGCAGAATTCGGTATTCATTATTGCAAGGAAAAAAAGCGGGATAAAGAAATTAATTGGATTAACTGAAAACAATTTGCTCAAATGAAAGATAACCTTTGTTTTCTTTCATAGTCTTGGTAAAACTTTTTGCATATTTCTCATAATCAACCAGAAAGTAATGTATGCTTTTCTCTCATACAGGACTGCATGCTTATTACTTACTTGTACTCCCAGAATCCTACAATACTAATGGATTTTCTCAGATTATTTGCTAAGAATTACATGGTGCAGTGTCTGAAGCTGATGATCTCCACAGGTCCTGTTCCTACAAACACCTTATGCAAGGAATCATGTTTATCCCCAAGAGGGTACTTGGTTAGGGAAGATCTGCCCCCTATCACCTGGCTTTTGTAATCTAACATTTCTCTAGCATGAATTATTTGAAATGCAAGAAATAGGATGGTCTACAGAGAAATTCTGCATCTCAGGATTTATTTTTATTAAACTTACACCATATAATAACTATATTTTATGACCATAAGGCCTCAAATCAGTTGAAAATTAAATCCAACTTCTGTAGAATAAAATCCCACTGATTTTGAATTTGTAATACCAGGTGAATTTTGGCATACAACGGTTTTATGTAGCTTCCAAACAGGTGCTGTTCTCAGAACTTCCATCATCCTGTGAGGTGCCTGAAAAAAAATCTCAACTTCACAGGATCTCCATTCATAATTTGATTCCTACTTTAAATTCATAGATTGCCATTTTATTGCTAGCCATGACAAGCAGAAAAGTAAGTAGCCCAATTTTTTTTTTTTTTTTTTTTTTTTTTTTCCATCTTAATCCCAAATAGTCAGTTTATAAGCATTGACAACAGGACATGGGAGGTGCTCACTGGGTCGTGTGGTTTCCAATACATTCTCAATACAGTGACCGGCCTTCTTGTGTAGGCAACAGAATACATTCAGTCTCACTGTCTCTAAGCCTCTATCATGCAGGACTTCTGCAAAATTGCATAAAGTCCTGGTTTGGAATTCTAATCCCAATGTGATGACTGAAATTAGATTTTTGCAAAAACTCAGCCTGCCTATTTGCCCAAATTGTGCAACACGTCATTTGAAATACAAAATAGAACATGTTTATAAGATACATCAAAGGCTTAGTCAGTCAGGAAACAGTGTCTGGCTGAGTATATATAACGTGCTCTCTCTGTGCTTATTCTTTTACACAGTTTTTTTTAGTAGAAATGATGTCCTGTGTCAAATTTCAACACATCAGAGTTTGCATTATTTATGGAATACCCGTTTTGAAATAAATTTATTTCTCTGGAAGCTGTCCATATTGCAACTGACAAGGTAAGGAACAAGTTCAACCAAAAGCTGAATCACGCGTATCTCAAGTAGATGATTTACATGCACAATATTTTGAGAGATGAAGGACAAACTGAGATCTGTGAGGTTCCTCTGGATTATGAAATATTTCATATGGTAACTGCAGTACTTCTTCCTTGAGAAAGCAATATTTTATACACAGCACCCTACTTTTTTTCCACACACTGTGCCATTAACACAAATTTTTCATCTCACTAAATGCATAAAATGAAGACTAGCAAGAAGAATCACCAATATATTGTATTTTCTGTCCATTACATGTATGAACACAGTTGTAAGCACACCTGTATGAACAGGAATGTAAAAAAAAAAAAAAAAAAAAAAAAACAAAAANCATTACAAAAAAAAAAAAAAAAAAAAAAAAAACATAAATCATAAAATTTGGAAAAGACCTCTAAGATTACCTAATCTAACTGTCAACCTAACACCACTATTCCCAGTAAACCATGTCTCTAAGTGTCTAAGTGCCACATCTACACGTTTCTTGAACACCTCCAGGGAAGGAGACTCCACCACCTCCCTGGGCAGCCTGTTCCAGTGCCTGACCGCTCTCTCAGAGAAACTGTTCCTAACACCCAACCTGAACCTCCCCTGGCACAGCTTGAGGCCGTTACCTCTCATCCTATCACTGTTACCTGGGAGAAGAGGCCGATCCCCACCTCACTACAGCCTCCTTTCAGGCAGTTGCAGAGGGCAATAAAGGCTCCCCTGAGCCTCCTCTTCTCCAGACTGAACAGCCCCAGTTCCCTCAGCCGCTCCCCATAAGCCTTGTGCTCCAGGCCCTTCACCAGCTTTGTTGCCCCTCTCTGGACATGCTCCAGGACCTTGACATCCTTCTTGTAGTGAGGGGCCCAGAAATGAACACAGCACTCGAGGTGCGGCCTCACCAGTGCTGAGTACAGGGGGACGATCACCTCCCTAGTCCTGCTGGCCACATTATTCCTAATGCAAGCCAGGATGCCCTTGGCCTTCTCGGCCATCTGGGCACACTGCTGGCTCACTTTCAGCTGGCTGTCAGCTAGCACCCCCAGGTCCTTTTCCTCCACACAGCTTTCCAGCCATTCTGCCCCAAGCCTGTAGCGTTGCTTGGGGTTGTTGTGACCGAAGTGCAGGACCTGACATTTGGTCTTGTTGAACCCCATGCAGTTAGCCTCAGCCCATCTATCCAGCCTGTCCAGATCCCTCTGTGGAGCCTTCCTTCCCTCCGGCAGATCAACACTTCCTCCCAACTTGGTGTCATCTGCAAACTTGCTGAGGGTGCACCCAATCCCCTCATCCAGATCATCAATAAAGATATTAAAAATGACCGACTTCAGTACTGACCCTTGGGGAACACCGCTCATAACAGATCACCAGCTGCATCAACTGCATTCACCACCATTTTCTTGGCCCCACCATCCAGCCAGGCATAAAAAGCATAAAGGCATAAAGGCACCTCTTTTTCAGACTGATTGGAGAGCTAAAAAGAAAAGAAAAATCGACATTCAGCCCCTGTTCATGCAGTCTACTGGTTTAAATGAGCTGCAACCGCTCATGGCAACTGAACCAAACTGAACCTGCCCCTTGTCAAGGACTCAGCATCCTGGGGAACAGAGCCAGCATCACGTCTGTGCTTGGGAGCTGGTTTGTCCCCTCACAGATGAGAAAGGCCATCTGCAGAGCTCCCTAGGGCAGAGCTAGTCTGCAAGTACACTGGGATCTCAACAAGATGATTTTTCTTCCACTCCAAACACAGTGGTTGCACAGAGCAGGTTTGCATCCTTCAGTACACAAAACCCTGTAAGTATATATTTAAATAAACAGAGCACAGGCATTTGTACATATGCCAGGCCTGCTGTCTGACTTTTCCAGCCTGAGTGACAGGGAAAGCATCTGTGCATAACTATAGTAGAGATACCATGACCTGAGGGCCAGAGGGCTTAGTCCTCCTGAGCACTTACACTGCTCCTTCACCAAAAAATAATAATAATAAAAAAAAAAAAATCTTCAGCTCTTCAGAAATTAATAGACCCTATTTTTCTCCACCTTTCACCTTTACAGGTCCCCTTTTTCATTTTCTGAAGGAAGCCAGATGTCTCTTATGGATCGAGAAGGCTAGTGTTTAGAAGCCTACCTCTTGGGAGAGCTGGTTGTTTGTGCCTTCTCTTAGCCTTGTGCCCTGACAGAGGTGTCTTTCTGGGTGTCCTCTCCCTCAGTACCTTCTCTCCTACCATGTCTTGATTCTTCATCTGCTCCAGTGAATGGCAAGACTCACACTGGCATCCAGGTGCAGGTTTATAACAGTCTATGTCTCCCTTTCAGTCTTCCTCCAAACCTACTTCTTGAAGTCAGCTTTCTACTTCTGGGCCTCCTTTTCTGCCTTCTCACAAACATCTACAGATCGCCATACCTACTTAATTCAGGGCCGTGCACTCATTCCCTCATTCAGAAATATCACATGCAAATGCTTTCCATTACGGCTGTCAGTATTCAGTCTACCAGAAAGCATCCTACAATGGCAGCTTCTGCCACAAAGTCCTGAAATTGCAATGCAACATAGAATAGCTTTGGATACAACATTATCGGTAAATTGTAAAATGGTTTATTTGGTTGGCACATGTTTTAGATAAACAGCAAAATTCCACCTTCCTGGAGATACAGTGGATTAATTTGTCATACCTAACAGTTCTGAAACTAGGGAATATCTGCCTCTCCTTTCTCCTTGCATCCCAGCTTTTAAAAGGGCTAGGAGCGCATTGAACCAACAGTTTACAGTCTGTCACAGGGACAGGAATGAGAAAAACAGTTTGAGACTTCCTGTTGCAATGTATAGCACTGTGAACAATGAAGTCTTGACAGCTCTGTGTCTTACAGCTCTGAATGACTTCTGGCCACATTCCGTGAAGAAGTTTTGGCAATCACAGTGTCTACTAAAAGCCTGAGGTGAAAAGCAGAACAAGGAGAGTAAAGTAATGTCCATAAAGCATGAGAAAAGCAAAAGTGCTGATAGAGGAGGAGGGGACACACAGCAAAGTGAAATACTGATTTGAAAATGAGCTACTGCCTCTGCAGAGAAAAGTTACAGTATAATTTTAACTGTGGCTTCAAAGAAAAGGGCTTCAGGTGCCCTCATACGAACAAATAGACAATTTCACTGTCTCTGAATAGGGATGATTTGGGGCTTTCTTAAATTAGCTCTTGTGCATATCAGTAGGATTAGTCCTTTGTTTTTCAGCTTGCATTCTGCATAGCTCACTTCTGTATAGTGATGGTACGCCATTCCGTGAATGTCAGTTTGTCTTGATTGCTCTTCATTCATTCGTGAGTGTCACTAATAAGGCACTCAGAAAGCTGTCTGTTTTGTGTCTCAGGGAACAGCTAGTTTCTTTTATTCCTGTTGACAGGATAGGCCAGTCCGAGGGAAGGGCTAGGAAAGTAAATGCTGTTTATGCAGTTGGTACTACTCAGAGATGTTCTCTTACTCAGAACTAGCAGAGTTGTGAATGCAAGCTGCTGCAAAACACGGAATAGGCTGGAGAGTTCATTGCCTCTGTTCCCAGAACTTTTAAGGTCAGGCACATACTGAAATGGCAAACCTTTGTGCTTAATGTTGAATGCACACATGCGTCTGACTGGACCAAATGGTGTCCACTTCAGTTACGCAACTAGTGAAATTCTGCTGGGATACTGCCCAAACTATCAAGATGTGCCAGAATGAGCCTTCTGTTACCAAAAAAGAAAAAAAAAAAAAAAAAAAAAAAAAAAAAGAGATAGAGGGAGAAAAAAACAATAAAAACAAACAAAAGAGAGGCAGAAATGACGACATCAGCCCCAACATTTACCTACTAGTGCAGCTCATCCCATGCAGTATGGTCTTGATCAATGCTATAGATACACGGCAGTTAAAAAATAATCAGTTATTAATTCAGTTGTGTAAGTTCAAGGCAAATCAGACCCTGAGGGGTTACAGACACAGTAATTACATCTGCCCGGAGGGAAAGCAAATAATACTCAGAAAGCATTAAATTAAGCATGCTCTTGAGGTTGCAGTTGTAAGCCCTAATTCAAGAATCTCTTGAATTAGTTGCATAAAGGCTTATTAGCTTCTGTAGGATTTTATTTTAAACTAAAATCCATTTTAGTTTAAAATTTAAAAAATATTTAAACCTTGAGTTGCTATATTTACCATTACTAATTTTAACTGTTATTAATGAAGTACATGGCATCTGCTAGGGCCAGCAGTTAATTTCGTACTTACGCTTATCTCTCAGGTTGCTCACGCCAAAGCCCCACGTCACTCTGGCACCAAGGCCTGCCATTCAGCTGATAGAGTGTCTCCACAATCTGTTTGTTCTTCGTTTAGTTTACAGGGCTGGCTGCAACTACAGCCAAATCTAGAGCATTTATCCTTATTCCAGGACCTCAGGCCTATACCCACTGCAGAAGTCACTAAAGCAGACCAGGACATCAAAAGCAGCTTTGATGAGAGCATTGCCTTCCTTAAGTGGCCATAGATGCCATCAACCTGATCCAAGTTTCTCACCCATGGAATTAAGGTTTGGGTTTGTGTGGACCAGTGAACCCAGAGCAGATGCAGCAAGTATCCCCAGACCAGGCAAGGACAGTGCCAGCAGGTGCTATAAGGAGTCCTGGTCCCAGGAACCACCAGGACAGACACATGGGCAGGCAGTCTCTTCTTGGGGCTGCTGGGCAAGATTGAGGGCAGTGGCTGGAAGCATCTTCTGGATGAGTGCTAAAAATTCCTGGCCCAGAATGAAAGTCATTTGTCCTGAAGAGCAGAGAGAAGTAGGTAATGATGCTAACCTCATAGTCATCCCATGAAATCTCGCTACAGAATCTGTGGGATTTTTGCCACTGACTTCAACGGCAGCTGTAACAGCCTGCACTGCTCCTGTTGAAGAAAACTGAACCTTTGCCCTGGTGATCAAGAAACTCTAATGTAAGAAGGATGATTGTGAGTCTCAGAACTCTTAATATGCTAACGTTTCCACTGAATACTTGATAAATCAATAAAGCCAGAAATCCTCGATAACCCTTCCCTTTTAATTATCAGACAGTGGCACAATGTATTAAGTCTATTGAATGGCAGTACTGCCTTGCATAATGGAAATGCCCTTGGATATGCATGCTTTTGTACCCTTCATGTTTCCCCATTGTAACTCCACTGATTTATATACCATCAAGGTGCTATTTTGGGCTAATATATTGCAAGGACATTGGGGTGGTGGCAGTTTATCAATGACTTTTTGTCCTCTTTTTTTGTCATTAGTGCTATTTAAGAAGGCAAGTTATTTATGTCAAGATCTTCCTCTAAACTTAATGGATTTTACAGTACAACCATACTGGTGCACTATTATGCCTGTCCCTTCTTTGTATTAATTATGATCATATTTGCATTCAGGATGCAACCTTATCTGAATCCAATGCAAATTACTGTCTTTGAAGGAGAAGGTCTCTAGCACAGAAATTGTTATAGCTGTCCCTGGAGGTAATGTGCCACTACTGCATGTGTTACCTAAGGGCCAGAGCAATACCTGTCTTGATCTACTCAAATATACCTCAAAAAAAATGTCTCTGGAAATGGAAAATATGTTTCTGGGGGTTAGTCTAACTTTCTCCTTTTTTTTTTTTTTTCCTTTCTTTAACCTTTACATTCCCTCACTGGCATTCAATCAATATTGTATAAGACCATAACCAAGATCATCTCAACAAAACTCCTTTTACTGGTATAATAGGCAAAAATCCATTTTTCATACATACTACTTTTACTGGGGAGATTTAATTGCTCATCCTTTGACAGGGCTCTACCCAAAACAGCCAGGTGTTTTTCATCCACCGACCTCAGAACTGACAGACAAATAAGCCTTTGCTTTCTTTCTGGGGTTCTAAGTCAGCAATGTTAATTCTTAAAAACTCTGGCTCTGGGAAGAACTGGAAGGGCACAAAGATACATTCTTGAAGTCCACATACTCAGTGAGAGTAAAAGTGTTGTTTATGTTCATTTCAATAAACAAAACATTAACTCCAACTTTAAGGCCAGATAACTGTGTGTGCTTGTATATAGTCTCAGTTAACAGACAATTTCTCTTGTTTAAAACACATCTAAGATCCCTGCTAAATCTTGACCTGGGTGTATGTGTACTGGAAGAGCAGATGCTGCCTGAAACTGTGACTCTCCATGATGTTAACTGCTGAAATAAGCAAATCCAAAGATCTGTCTTCAAAAGTCTATAACTTCAATATTTTTTTATGCTTCACAAAAGGTGAAAAAGTCTTTGTAAGACGTCAGAACACTCAGACCTTCTCTGATCTTTGCCCTTGCAAATGGAAAACTAAAAGAAAATCTGAAAAATACACGAAAAGTAGAGAATCACCTTCTCCAGACAAGATTTATTCTTTTCTTCACTAGAAAACTTCACATTTGTTGGAAAAAGACATTTTAAAAGGGTTTTAGTATTTTCCCTCTTGATACTACAAGACAGGTGTAAATTCTTCAGTATGATAACGACTTATGATGCACATGATAGGTACTCACCAAGATCCCTACGGTATAAATCTTCCAGCTCTCCTGAGGACATGCCAGTGTATCTTTACTAACCCAGAAACCTGAGGGACTGTTTACTTCAGTGGACTTAAGGGGAACGTGGTCTTGCTGCAATATAGGTTGGGGCCTTCACTACTCAGCACAAGTAAGAGGAAGGAAGGAAGGAAGAAACAATGTCATAGAAACTTCACCAAAATTATTCACTGCTCTGTTCACAGTTAAAAAATGGGTAAATTCTGAGATAACATATTAGACATCTATCCAGTGATATTGATTTCTGTCAGTCAAAGATCATCCGGTTAGAGCTTTCTGATTTCCAAAACCAGATGGTGGTACAGCAAGTGTCAGGTCCCTGAAGGCACCAAAAAGGCCTGGGAACCTGCTCCCCATCACAACCACTACCCCCATGATCTCCCATTTCGCCCCAGCCGAGGGCCATTCATCCCTGCTTCCAGGGATGCCATTCATCCATGACACCACAGCAGTTCCAGACTCCAACTTTGTCTCTAATCCCATCTCCTTTTGCCTGTGGCTGGCTCCCAGCCCTGGCTCATTGCCTGTATTTCTTGGGGTTGTCAATGACCCTGTTACCAGCAGTTGGCTCTTGCCAACATTTTGCAGACCATGCAAGGCTGTCCCCTCTCAGTGAGAGCATGTGCCCCCTCAGCTCCCCATTCCTCAGGGGTCACCTATTCTCTCTGCACCCTGACAGCAATCAGGCGAGTTGGCAAGAGATAGATGCCTAAGATGTACACATCTGCTGTGTACTGGACATCTGTCCCTCAAAGCAGTTTCCCCTGAAATGGCACCTCTCTTTTGCCAGTTCTCACTATGAAACACCAGAAAATGTTCCCTTGGAAAGGATCTTGTGATGCTCTGATGCACTTTAGGAAGCTGCACAGGGTGGGAACTACACCTGAGTGATATAGACCGTCAGGACATAGACACAATGGCTTTACAGTACCACTGGAGTTTTCCAGCTGCTTTTCAACCATGTTTTTTTTAGTATCCATTCATAAGCTCATCCCTTAATGTAAGTAAACACAGTCAAATGGAGACAAAATGTTCCAGAAAGTATATAGCATGTGTATATATATATATATATGTATGCACTAATCAGTAATTCCTGTTCCAGCATTTTGAAGAAAAAGAATGCCATTTTGTCATATGGAGACAGAGAGAGAGAAAGCTAGAGTTATACACTTATGCAAATATACAAGCATAGCCAAGTGCACTCAGACTTTCTTTTTAAAACAACAAATGAGCTGCTTTGAGGCTTTCCAAATTCAGTTAGATGCCCTTTGCATTGCACAGCTTCCCGGACCCATCTGTACAAGCTTCTGTCACACAGCCATCTTCAAAGTGCATGTATTAAAATTTAAGCTAGGTTGTTTACAAAATAGTTCCAAGACTGTCCCTTTGTGGAAGTACTGGTTTGCAGAACATCTGTTGCTTTCAGTAGTCAATACAGAGCCATTTGTTTCCTCTGAAAGCAACGGCATTTCCCTGTGCTATAGCCATGCTTCCGTGAATCAAAGGAAATATGTTAAGACCATTCAGCCATTATTAATTTTTTATCTGGGGACTCTGTCTTTCTCTGATCACGCATTTATCAGCATTAATTTTGACTTGATTTTTAATAGTATGTTCTCTATGATGATTTTTACTAAATAGGGAAATGCTTGGAATCTGAATGGGTAGAATGACTCAGTGTGGGTTTATCAGGGTTTTTTTGGCTTCATTTCTGCATGCCCAGGTTGATCCGTTGTGTAGAAAAAGCACATAACTAGCAACTGTGTCAGCTTCCATTTGGCTAGCATCAATCTCTCTGGAAAGCACTTTCAGCAAGCAGTGCCAGACCAGCCCACAGTGGTTTATTCCTTCCAATTTTCTTAAGACTTGCCCTTTTCTTTTTTCCTCTTCTAAGTTTTGTTGCTATTAGCCAGAATTCACTATCAGTCAGGATGAGGTATGTGTGAAGTACATCACTGAAAATACAAGGTAGGCCAAGAGATTGCTACTAAAATCTTTTTTTTTTTTTTTTTACAGATTTCTTTTTCTTATTCATAGCACATCTCTGGAAAGCAGTGGGATTACTAAAGATATCTGAAAAGCTTGAAATTAAGGGCCTGTTTTTTCTCTTGAAGAAGGTTGTAGATATATTATTGGTCCATTCTGACTCGTACACTCTCATGAACTAGTTCATCAGGATGCAAAAGCAGTGGGAGTTGAAGTAAACCACATCTTGAAATTGTGCCCTCAGTAAATGCCTTCTTGTAAAAGCCACTGCAGCTTCTAAATTCAAAACACCTGGACTAAAAAGATGGAAAGATATAAAACACTGGTGAAACAACAGAAACATTTCTAGCTCATGTGATACTTTCTAATACTGTGTGTCATAAAGATCATCAGAGAAGGTCTCAATCATCACTTTCATAAATGCTTTAAATTAGAAGCTTACAAATTATTTGGGGTGAATGAACAAATAGTAGATATCCGGAATCTTCCAAGAAGTAGTAGTATATTCTGCTTTTTGCATTTTGCAGGAAAGGTTTCCCATTCAGGGAATAAGGAATCAATAAAATAATCTATTTACAAGAAGCATATAAGAGTCTGGGGAATTCCTCCTTACAGATTGTACAAGTTGAGGATAGATACCTTGTTTCTTAGGAGGCATGGACACAGCATCTTAAAAGATGGATGGTAATGTGACCTAGCCTGCTAATTTTGGTCACTCAGAAGACAAGTCATTTGAACTTCTTCACAGTAGAAATGCCTGCAACTAAATGCCATAGGGAAAATGTGTTTGGAGGGGAAGGACCTTGCACATCTCCAGTTACAAAATTTCCAAATTAAAAAAAGAAATCATTCTTTTTAATAGGAATCTTGAGAAGTTCCTTTTCAAAATTAAAGCTTTGCAACACTGAGAATATATTAAAATTTTCCCTTCTTTCTTGATTTTCTCCATTAAGAAGATATTAAAGCCTTCATTTTATAATTGAAAATGGCATGTATGTAGACCTATCTAAGTCATATTCACAAAGCCAAACTGAATTGAAATACTTTATTGAAATACATTTTTTAAAAATATTAACTAATTAAAGTAATAGACAGTATATATCAGTTGAAGAACATTCAGAGCCTGGAAAGTTTCACTGGATAATAATATGCTTATTTAACCAACACTTGCAGAAGGATGGCAGAACCTGCATATGTGCTCTAGCAGGTTCATTTCGCCACCTCTTCTTCTTTTCACAAAAATCACAGCTGACTCTTCCACTATACAACAGTTAATTTGGGTCTCCAGTTATCTTATGCTGCATGAAAACACCATGTTGTTCTCCTGAAACATGATTCTGAATTAGACATTTAAGACATGATAACAGATTTTGCATAGGTCCCTTTCGCAAATCTAGACCATTAAATCCACAAAAATGTCATTTCTGCAGCGGTCACAGAATTAGAAAATAAAAGAGGCACCTTTAAAAGCTGTGGTTCCAGCACTTATGCTAGCTTGAAGGATTCTTGCTGCTGTAGTATCTTCTGCCCACTTGACTTCACAATGAAAATCCTTGTAATCATCTTCCATTTCAGCCATCCCAGCCATTTTACCTGAAGCATAGAAATTGTTCTGCTTGTTCTCTCATGCACATATCTGACTGGAGGAGCTGTGAAAGAAGAGATATATGATTCCACCAATAAAGAAGAAAAAATAGGATACTTGGAAAGAAACATGAATCATTTCTGGCTTGGAAATAATAATGAAAAAAACAAAA
>VXAV01002775.1:204428-216725 GCA_013399715.1 Alectura lathami | reverse complement strand
GATAACCTCTAACAAGGGGTGCAGGTTTGCATCTTCTCTATAGCACAAGCATGGAGAGCTGATCCAATACCTTCATGTTGCCAGTAAGCTTTGTTGTCATTGCACACCCTGTCCAGCACTATTTTCCCATCTGCTCAAGGCCTCCCTTGTGAAGAACAGCTGTGAAAATGTGGCAGGATGACCTTCCATCTCACAGGAGCTTCAATATCAATGTGCCTTAGTGTTTTGCTGCCTGCTTTTCTGAGATTTATGTCAAAGGATATAAGTGACCACTGAAGCAGTGCATCCATATTGACAGAAAGAAGAAATAATCTCTTTTTTACAGTCTTCTATGCCTTATTTTCTTAGCTTTTCATCTCTCTCCACCTCTCCTTTGTCTCCTGGTTGCTATCATCAGCATTACTGTACCCATTCTGTGTACCTGTCAGTATCTTCTCCCTCTGCCCATTCTCTTCCAATCTTCATAAAGACATCTTCTCCATTTTAGAGATGTCTAAGTCTAGGGTTCCTGTCCTAGGCAGTGAAATTATTTCTGCTTCCTTTCTCCCCTCCCCTGCATGATGTTGCTGCCTCTTCCTCCTTGAGACAGTTTGACTGCATGAAATGAATGCCTTTGGTCTTTAAATGTTGGGCAGATGTTTGTAATATAAATTGCGGTGCTTTATCCTAGATATTTGAGTCATAGAGCGGTAGTGTAAGTTTTTTTCAGGGACAACCAGAAGCCATATTCTCTAAAGACCAGCTGTATCCTCAGTTCCATCACTCTTTATCCACAGAAATTGCATACCGAACTGGTTAGCAAATATTCCCCAACTTTTCTCCATTGTTATAGAGGGTCAATGTGACTCCCACTGAGCAGACAGCCAGGTGAACTTTCTGGCTCCCTTTTACCAAGCCATCATCGAGCAGAGAGTGTGACACAAAGAAAACATTGCTGCCAACATCCAGCAAGAAATCCACCATTTACTTGTGTTAACCCCTGCAACTTGTTTGTAGTTACACAGGGCAGCATCACGTCCACTCTTGTAGGCATACTACCCAACTCTCTTTCACCTTTTCCTAGCAGTATCTTTTAGTACTTTTGCCCCACTTTTCTCCCTGTTTAGGATTCTTGCCCCTCTAGCCTTGACAGAGAGTGGAGAAAAAGGTGATGAAGAGAGATTATTTGCAGTGTTTGGAAGAGATTTATGATGCTTCCTCTCACTTCTGCGTGGGCAAAATCAATGATACTTTCTCACTTGGCAGAAGCATTTCACACGTGATATACGGAAATCATTGGCTCAGTGTATGTGATTTGAACACTAAACACTTCATTTCTTTCTCCTTCGTTCCTCTGCATCACATTTAACTTTTCTCTAACTGGCTAACATTTTGCAGTTACATTAAGAGCAATTGTTCTCACTCTGTATTTACATTTGAAGGTCAATATTAATTATACCGCCACACATCTTCCTTTTCAGATCTGCAAGGACCTTTTAAGCCTTTTCTATATTTTTTCAATCAGTCCAGAAAAAAGTATCACTTCATCTTAGAAAATCTTGCCAGGGTGCCATTCTGTCATTCAGACAAAGGAAACGATCTTTCTGTCTTTTCACCTAACAATCATACCTTTTAAAGAAAAAAAAAAAAAAATTGAATATAAAGTTAGCTAGGATTCAGTAACATTAGGTCAGCTATAAATATATGAGAAACATACCATGAACACCTTTGGCACTGTGACTTTACAGCACTCTGATTTTAGGAAAGTTACAATTAAGCTCCATTTCAGTAGAAACAACACTGTATTGCAGACTAGGAGAAAACATATGGTGGAACAGAAGTCCTACTCTGTGCACTCAGTGCCTTTTAAATACTTCTTTAGATAGAGCATGCCAGGGGTTAATACCAGAGCCAACATGCCTATCTTCATTAGTGACCCGAATGCTTGGACGAAGTGTACTTCCAGCAAGCTTGCAGATAGTACAAAGCTGTGATGAGTTGCTGATGCACCAGTTGAACGTGCTGCTGTTCAAAGGGACTTGGACTGGCTGGAGAATTGGGCTGAAAGGAATCCTGTGATATTCAGCAAAGAGAAATGCAAAGTCCTGCATCTGGCATGGAATAACCTTAGGCACCAGTACGTGCTGGGGACAACAGGTTGGGAAGCAGCACTGCAGAAAGTAATCTGTGGGTTCTGGAGGACAAAAAGCTGACCACAAGTTGGCAATGTGCAAAGAAAGTTAACAGCCTCCCTGGCTGCATTAGGCAAAGCACTGCAAGCAGGCCGGTGGAGGGGTTCCTTCCTGTGTACTCAGTCCTGGTGAGACACATCTGGAGCACTGGGTCCAGATCTGGGCTCTCTAATATGAGAGACATCGAACTACTGGAGTAGGTCCAGTGAAGCGAAACAAAGATAATGAAGATAGTGGAGTAACTGACATCTCAGGAGAGGCTGAAAGAACAGCAACTGATCAGCCTGGAGAAGAGGAGGCTTAGGGGAATTTTGCTGATGGGTATAAATACTTGATAGAAGGGAATGAAGAAGAGGAAGCCAGATTCTACTCACTGGCGCCCAGTGAAAAGTTAAGAAGTGATGAACACAAAATGAACACACATGAAAATCTATCTGAACAGGAGGAAAAACAAAACAAAACAAAAAACAAACAAACAAACATTTTTTGCCCAGAGAGGTGATGCAATCTTTGGAGATATTCAAAACCCAACTGGACGCAGCCCTGAGCAATCTGCTGTAGCTGACCCTACCTGAGCAAGCAATGGACAAGAAGATCTCTACAGGTGCCATTCCACCATCAATGATTCTTTAATTCTGTCTGTAAATATCTAAAAATCCTCTTTTTGTACCTTATACATGTACCATAGCCATATACAAAATCTGCTGAAATCGTTAGGGAAAGATTAGTACAGAGAGATCTGAAGGCACTTCCCACCCAAAAGATCTAAAAGGACAAAATGTTGTGCACCTTATCTCCATCTTTAATCACTTACTCTGATTCCCAGAGAAGGAAAGCAAAGTGCAGAGGATGGAAGGAGTCATCGGGGTACTTTGGCAGTCCACTAGCATGGATGTCTGAGGGACCACAGCTGTGCTACATGCCCACAAGGCCACCTGTCTTGCACTCTGAACATAATCTTTGAATCTTTCCTTGACTTCAGTGACTTAACTTTGAATAGAACACTTGCTCTTTTAACTGCTAATACATTTAAAAACATTTTAGATAATTACTTTTAGTACAGTTGGGGCAAAGGTTTACTCTAGCTTGAACTCACGGAAAACACGATTGGTTTATAAGTCCTCTTTAGAAAGTCAAAATGACTGCAACACCAGCACAGACACAAGGAATCAAATGAAAAATCAGTGATCTATATTTGCTGGCATTTTCCAACCTGCAAGTTTCACTGTGAGAGGACAATCAGCTAAGACTACAGATAAGCCTTTAAGAAATTAGTTTAGGAATTACTGTGATATGAGCAAGTTATAAAACAGCCAGAGGCACTAATATTTGGATTCAAAATGCATGAAACTGCTACTTGATGTGAAGAATAACCACTTAATATATCAGCCTACTCACTTTTCATCTGTCTTTACCACTTCCACCACAGAGCTTAAAGAGAAGTCATTAGAAATTGACAGATATCTCTGTTCTTATGCGACCTCCTTCTCCAAGAAATCAAGTGATTAATTGCCACCTCTAAGTTAAGACATATTGGGGCAGGGAGGAAAATGCTTGGGTATTTTTAATAGAACCTTATAAATATGGGCTTTAATTCACCTATATAATTTGAAAACTTTTAGCAGAGACTTCAAGAATAATTTCTTCATGCTTTTTTCAAAAATATACCCCTACTCCCAACTGGACTTTTATTGCTAGCATTTTCTTTACAGTCAGGCTTAAGTTAAGTGTCTAAAACTTAATGTGTTTAAAGCTGAAGAAAATGCATAGAGAAAACATCTGAATTTACCACTAAGTCCAAGAAATGAAGCTTTCTGCCAGGACTATGTAAGTGCACTGCACTGTGGGTTATGAATAAGCCTCCCAGTGAGGTGAATATTGAGAGAAGAACTATACTCCTTAGACAATGCTATTACATCAAATTCCAATATCTTCATTCTTCAAGGTAAGGGAGATGAAGAACTGACATTTCAAGACCAAGTGAGAGAACCTACTGATTAAACACTAATCCAAACCGTCCCTTCTCTGCTATCATCAAGGAGGAGGGAGAGCTATATTAAAAGGAGAGCATAATTCTGTTGATTGATTTGTTGAGTCCTTACATGTTTCTCAAGGTTCTGACATTACATTTAGCAGTGAAACATTAAACTCTGCTTTCATTTTGTCCCAAAATGAGAACAGCAGAAAATACTAGATACACCATTTTAGTGATACCTAGTTAGTTTGGTACTTGTGGTCACTCAGGAATTTCAGTGTTCAAACGTATCTCCCATTCACAGGTTTGTTTAAGGAAACCTTGAAAAGCATCTTTTCAACCACTGGTATTCTGATTAAACTCGCCAGCTTCATATATCTTCTTTTCTTAAAGTGAGGATGCAATCCACCTCTGATATGAGTATCTTCTGGTAGATGAATCAATATGTCAAATTGCCTCATCTGGAGTACTGATCTGAAATCATTATGGTCAGCATTCTAGTAACATTAGTCTAGGGACTAATTGTGCAAATAGTAATATTTGGAGAATTCGGTGTTAAAGGAATCTCTGACTTCACGTTCATGACATACACAGTTTAAAAGTTTCTGAATTGTTTTCTGTTAAATATATTTCTCTGTTCTATTATTTTAGGTGAGAAATGCGTAATTATTGTAAAATAGGTCTTACTGCAGTACACATCTGTTCCCTGCACTGTATTTTGGTAATATCCTTGGCCAGCCTTTACACTACTTGGGGACTTAGAACAAATTAATTACTATAAAACTAAGCAGATACGAGAATATTGCCAGCTCAAGATATTTGAAACAGTCCTTTGCAATAAGATTTTTAGAGTTTTATTTCATTGCAGAAAACCCTTTCATTTGATTTCATTCAACACGTTGCATTTCTGTTCCACCAAGAAAATACTTTTTTTTCCACAGTCTCAGCTGCAACCAGAAAACTCAGCAATATCAAGAAATGTTTGAAATATTATCCCTGAACAAACTGTTCATTTATTTCTCATTCTTACTGCAAAATCTACTGGTGAAGTACTTGCCAAGGGACTTGGTTGGGCTTCCCTCTCAGCCTTAAAGAATTTCCATCCAAGTCACCCACCTTTCTATAGAGCATGGTAAGCACAGGGCTTTGATAATGACAGCAAACGGATGCAAAAGTACATACACACACTCCATTCACACCTTACTATTCCTACCTTTTTCCCTTAGGTGAAGAAATGAATAACTCATCCAGAGATCAAGAAAAAGAATATGTACACATAAATAACAGGCATTCCTGGAGCCTGTATGGGTTGTATGTCTGTGTGGCTACTTTAACCATAAATGAACAAATTGCTGATGAATTTTCAGGCTAAGAGCTGGAGCCACATTCAAAGCCCTTCCAGGCGAAGTCCCTGACTGTGAAGCTTCACAGCTTTGCTCCCATTGAAGTTTCCTCATTGGTAATTAAGACGCAATTCTATGTTGAAGGGCTCATCAACAGGATCTGCCTGGGGCAGATGGCTCTTTCTCAGTTCTGAGCCTGTTTGGAGCTGAATTTTATCTCCTTTCTCCAGAGACTCAAGACAACATTGAACCCAGCATTCCTGAATTGTCCTATGCTGGACAAGTGCTCTAATCACCTTATCCAACAGTTTGGCCTTAAACGTGTGTAGAAGTGTGCTGAGATGTATCCAAGACATCTGTATACAGAACTGCTGGACATGACAGGCAGCTTCAGAGACACCAGCATTTGGACCAGCAGCAAGTGGCAAGAAGAGATACCCTAGGGTACCTCCACTGGCATCAAGTGCCTTAATGTGAGGAACTGAGCCAAGTCCCTAGCTCCAAAATGGATATCTACTTAAAAACTCCTACTTTCAGGAAAGTAATTAAGTGGAAATTGAATCTCACTCTTCCTGTTAAATGCTGTAGTCTTCTGTGTAACATTATTAGAAGACTTCATAAGAACAGAAAAAAATACATAAAGGTATGATTTAATTAAAATTTTTCACTCTCCCATGCTATTAAAGAGCTACTTGTCTATTAGCAAATTTGGTTCTGTGAAGAAGTGAAGAAGGTACACTGCAACTGGTACTGTCTCCACTAGATCTTTTTTATTGGTCTTCCTCAAAATATTTCAAACCTGTTTTTACTTCCTTGGTACTTACCAAATACCTACTAATAAAATCCACACCATCCTCAAAGTCATTTTCATATTTCCGGATCAGTAAGTACCTAAGATATCCATGCTTCTGAGCAGATCTCAATCAGCAATCCAAATACAAAATGATGCAGAATAGAAAAAGTGTGTGTGCAGTAACTGTTTCCCTCACTGCCAAGTTGATGACAGCCAGTACTGGTCTGTCTGTTAAAGGAAGGAGTTAGAGGTCACTGTAGCAGATTAAAATTACTCAAGTAACTGGACAGGCAGGAAGGTAAATATTTAAACTGAAGTCCAGATGGATCAAAATAACTGAACATATAATTTTCAATAATACAAAGTTTAATTTCATTAGTAGGGAGTAACAAACTGTCACAGAAGTTAGAAACTGGAAGGATCATCTGTTAAATAGGTTTTATTAAAGATGTTTTCACAAAGAGCTCTGCGCCATCATCTCAGGTTTCTCACAGAGCAGGAAATAAATGTGCCCCTATGGCAAGTCTGTTCCCTTGAACTCTTTCCATATCACAGCAGATTTGGGAAGAAGAGTGACAACTGCTGACTCTGCTTGTACACCAGCGTGTGTATTTACCCCTGAGGTCTCCCTTTAAGCAGTAACCAAATGCAATCTTTGCTTCAGTTGTGTGATACTATGAGATCAGTGTCTGAAGCAGCCTGTCTGACAGCAAATCTCTGGCTTGAGGAAAAAGGTTAGATATCATGTGGACTTTTTGATTATTCACATCTGTCATTTTTATCTCAATCTGTGAGTGTCTTGTTTTGTTTTTCCCAACTGCAAAATTCAAGACTTTTGCTTCTGCCTTGTTACACAACTCCACTGGAGCCGCAGATAAGGTGCAAGATAGGCATGCTGATTATCAGATGTTCCCCCAGACAATGGAGGAGATACAACCAGCACAGCTGCTTCTTCCACCGTATAATACTTCTCAGTCCCCCTTACATTTCAGAAGAAAAGGAATGTCAATGAAGTGCCTTCTGAAAGGGCATACTGTTTCTGAAAAGAGCAAAGCCATACTGCCACATTAACCAGTGCATGAGGTGAACTAAAGATACATACATACATACACTACAATACACAGTGAGATGTGAGTTCATACTATATGCAGACATAGAGATATTTTTTTTAGATAGTTTCCTTAAAGCGCCTTCCAGCTTGAGGGAAGGCAAAAATAAGAGGTACGTAAAATGAACACATAATATTCAGTTCAGTTTAAAAAAAAGAAAAAACAGCCAGGGCTCAGCTAAGGCTAATTTGCAGAAGCTCAATAGCTATAGTATTCTATGATGGTGACAGAAGAAAGATGGAATTTATAGCTGTGATAAATCTTTAATGTTTAGAGATGAGAAGGAGTATATTAAAATCAAAACAGGAAGATTCATTTGTATCTCCTTCAGCCTGCTAATTTTGCCAGCTGCTAACTTCTTACTTGTTTATAGGTGGTCTTGAAGACAATTGCTATAGTCTTTTTCAGGCAACAGGTATGAGTTAATACATGGCGGATATTCAGTTCTGCAGTGGTGTCTCGTTTGTACCTCTTTTGGCCAACAAGTGCCATGGCTTACTAGTGCCTTTAGAGAGACCTAACATTTCCCAGGTGAGCTTTAACAGGAACAAGTTCTGTCTTCTTTCTTTCCTTACATGTAAAGTCTCTTCTTAGTCAAGACGTTGGATTAAACAGAAGGGGAATGCAAGCTCATCAAGTGTGCTTGTAACCTGTGAGGGTACAGCTCTCCTGACTTCTGGGAAATCACATCTCTTTCCACTAGAGGTGGATTTGGCATGCAGGGTTGCCCAGAGAAAATCAGTTTCTATATTCTCCTGCATAATTTTATTCCATTTAATCAGAGCTGTAGGCTGAGTGGTTCAGGAAAAGTATCAGGCAATTCTCCAAGCGGTAAAGAACAAGGTAGCAAGAGTGCAGAAGCTGTCCCATTTTCTCTTGTCCTTCAAATGCTATAGATGCCATCCTTCCTCCCAAAATGGCTAGGCTGTGACCATTGCTACAAATATAAAAGGTCAGAAGGGACACCTGGGCTTCAGGACTAATCATGACAGCCCTACCAGTACTGCCTGAGTTTGTAGCTTCCAACCTCATTCTCTGGAAATGTCTATGAAATGAGAATACACACGCACACGCACTCAGTCTCTCTCCTTCTCAATACCATCCTTCAACCCAACAGCAATCTATATTGCCTCCTTTATCTTTTTAAAGTTACATTTTTTGTGAGGGAAGGGGAGGCCAAGGGGAGAAATTGGATATACTGCCCATTTTCGGCTGAGCCATACCTGTAATGTGCTCTGTGGGGTCCTGTTGCTGTAGGCAGCCACTCAGGATTAAAGAGTTGCAGCATGTCACTTTTAATTGCCATAGCATAAAATAGTTTTTAAAGCATTGAACATTAAGGGATTTAAATCTCTTTAATGCTCCTGGATGGCAATCTCTGAAGGTTCATACTGAGGCCAGTTCCTTATAATAAATAGAATGTGGGCAAAAAAGCAATAACATAAGTTAATGACAAGTATTGCAGAGAAGGTTTGAAACACTCTATAAATAAGGTGTCTATGAGTTTTGGGTTTCCAAATCAGCCACAGCAGTAAGTGAAGGAGGGAAGGAGGGAGGGAGGGAGGAAGGAAGGAAGGGTGTAAGGAAGGAAGGGAGGAAGGAAGTAAAATTTCTGTTCCTTCAACATGCTGACGTAAAGTCATTTATTAATCTCCAATCGAAACATTTTATATAATACATGTAGATACAGATGTATGAAATCAAACCCACACAAGGAAGGTCCCATTCTAGCAATCAGATTTGCATAGATTCAGGTAAAGCAGTAATGAACACCATGGTATTGCTGTGCTCAATAGAAAGTTAATCTTGAAGATATGAAGGCATTGTCAGGAGAGGCATAGGAAATGTTTCAAAAACGCTCATCTACTATGCTGTATGAGCTAGATGGGAGAATGTGGTAGCTGTCTTTTCTCAAATATCCATAATAACCATGTAATTTCCAGAACTCTGAGAGTATCTAAGAAATATGCATAGAGATAACTACGCTGGCAGGGGTGAAGCGGATCATTTTAGCTAACTCTAGCATTTTTCTACCAAATTATTTCTAAAGAATAAAGAAAACACGAACTGTTCATACAACTGAGTTTGCTCAGTATGCAAGTATTCAAAAGAAATAAAAGTTATGTAGACGCTGTATCATTAATGAGTGGTTTCAAATAGTGAAAAGCTGTCTCAGAAATCACCATTCACAAGCTGAACAACACATACACACCTGAAAAGAGGAGAAACTCGGACTTCAGTGCATCAGGTCATACAGGAGGAAGTTACTTTTCATAGCACTTTTTGACTCTTCTCACAAAATAAGTCAGATAGCCTCTGCTCTATTCATTTCCAAATATATTTTTAGCATCCAAAAGAAACATTTGTTATAAAAACGTATGTTTATTTTATCGGAATCCTAACACAGTTGATAATTGTGGGGTTATTTTATTTTGTTTGGGTTGATTTAATAGCTTTTTGCTAGGTTTCAATGTCTGATCTAAGCAATCTTCATTAGTTTGCAAATATTATTCTTAACCCTTGTACCTAAGTGCATGTATTTGTAAGTACCCTTGTAAATTTCTATGGTACCTAAGTACCTAAGATCTTCCATGATTAATTTTTGTGCTTGCAATAGCAAGTTTACTCTTGCTTATAGAAAACATTTTTTCTTATTCCATTTGAAATATTCTAAATAATAAACAGTCTTTTTCTTCTTGTTATATGGCTTAAAAAGCATGTCACTTGTAATCATTATATTATCTTGCTATGAAATCTGTATCACCTCTTTGGAGTTTTGGAAACTTCACATTCAAAAAGAAATCCATCTTATATCCATCCATCACTTATATACAAGCAATAACAGTTAAGTTGTACTCAGTATCCTATAGCCAATGAAAACCCAAATGTTATGTTTCCTCTTCACACATCCTCCCTCAATTCTGAAAAGCACTGTCTATAAAATAACAAAGACTTTTGTATTTAAGAAAGTCCATCTGTTAAGAATTACATTATTTAACAGGCCCCTTTTCTCTGCCTAAGTTTATATTCAGAAGTTTTCCAGGAGTAGCACCCAGTGTTCATCAGGACCAACTTCAGAGCTGGGCTTGCTATAGTCAAGATCTCTGTCTAATGCAGTTTAACAACCAGATCAAGGTTGAACTAATACTTCATATACTGAATCAATATATTAAAGCTAGACTGAAATTGCAGCAAACCCCAAATGCATGAATGCAGACTTCTGCCCTGACCTTTACAACATCAGAATGAATGACAAAGGGTAAATGGATTAGATACAAGTCCTCAAGCCTTACAAAATTGAAAAGAAAAGGAAAAAAAAAAAAAAAAGAAAAAAAAAAGGAATCACGGCAAATGGGGATGATTTAAAAGACTTTGCCTTCTTGCCATTTGTAGTAGCATGTTTACTTAGGAATCTGAGCATATTCAGTTTATAGCTGAAAAAAATTCTTTCTTATTCATAATGAATAGGCACAAAAGTAGAATTCTGAGAACCTTGATCTTGTAAAAGTAAGTTCATGACAACAGGAAACATTTGAAAAGCAGACTTGGGAAAGTTTTAAAAATTCCATAAACAACAAAAAGTTCTTGACTGCCTGATCAGATAGAATCAATGCGACAAGAAAGCTCATCAACACAGTATGAAGAGGAGGCTGCACTGCCTGGACACCAAGGCAAGGGAAAACTAGGGCTACACAGTAAAGATTGCAATTGAATAAATGTGTAAAGAAAAGGAGGAAAAAATGACCAGATCTGAGGATAAAGCATAGAAGGGACTGAATGTAGTTGAGATTCAGCCAAGCAATAAAATTATTAATTATAAATGAAATGATGACTCTGGGGAGATGAGGTTAATTATGCCACCGAACTTCAAGGTGAGGGTGGCTGAAGATACAGAGAAAATAATCAACCGAAACAAAAACTTAGAGTTCTAATGTTTCCCTATATAATGTTTATAAATATGTAAAGGGTGGGTGTCAGGAGGATGGAGCCAGCTCTTCGCTGTGACATCCAGTGACAGGACAAGGGGCAATGGGTGCAAGCTGGAACATAGGAGGTTCCGCTTAAATATGCAGAGAAATTTCTTCACAGTGAGGGTGACAGAGCACTGGAACAGGCTGCCCAGAGAGGTTGTGGAGTCTCCTTCTCTGGAGACATTCAAAACTCACCTGGATGCGTTCCTGTGCAACCTGATCTAGGTGTTCCTGCTTCGGCAGGGGGATTGGACTAGATGATCTTTCGAGGTCCCTTCCAATCTCTAACATTCTGTGATTCTGTGATTCTGTGAATCACTGCCAAACATAAAATCACGCCTTCTGTCTTGTTTATTTAATAAGACCAAAGTACACACAGTCCAAAATAATGTTTCAAGCCAAAATGTATTACCAAAGCAAAATCTCGGGCTGCATCAAAAGAAGCATGACCAGCGGGGCGAGGGAGGTGATTCTGCCCCTCTACTCTGCTCTCGTGAGACCCCACCTGGAGTGCTGTGTCCAGTTCTGGGGCCCCCAACACAAGAAGGACATTGAGCTGTTGGAGGGGGTCCAGAGGAGGGCCATGAAGATGATCAGAGGGCTGGAGCACCTCTCTTACGAAGGCAGGCTGAGAGAGTTGGGGTTGTTCAGTCTGGAGAAGAGAAGGCTCTGGGGGGACCTGATAGCTGCCTTCCGGTACCTGAAAGGCCCCTACAGGAGAGCTGGGGAGGGACTCTTTAGAAGGGCATGGAGCAAAAGGACAAGGGGAAATGGCCACAAAGTGGAAAAGGGGAGATTTAGGCTAGATGTTAGGAAGAAACTCTTTCCTGTGAGGGTGGTGAGACACTGGAACAGGTTGCCCAGGGAGGCTGTGGCTGCCCCCTCCCTGGAAGTGTTCAAGGCCAGGCTGGATGGGGCTCTGAGCAACCTGGTCT
>VXAV01002775.1:158463-181874 GCA_013399715.1 Alectura lathami | reverse complement strand
TTGTAATTTAGTGAAAGCAAGAGGGCCTAATCTATTGCACACTCAAATGCTGGTATATAATTGACCCAGCTGTCAGTGCTCTGTTACCACTTTCTGCACTCTGTATCTTTGAGAACTGATGCAATAGAAACAGCTCCAGTGAGATGTTCAGTATCGTCAAGCCCTACTGAAGTCATGGGTAGTTGAAAGCACTCCACACTTCATAGGAGGCCTTCAGGAACGTGTTCACATGGAAGAGTTAATCTCTTGAAAAAGGAGGTAGGCAGCTATGTCATAAATAAGCCAAGATACTTTGCAGTGTGAATCTACAACTAGAAGATTCAGCGCTGTAGGACCCAGCCAAAAAAAAAAAAAAAAAAAAGAANAAAAAAAAAAAAAAAAAACAAGTAAGAAGCAACGAACTGCATCCCTTCTTCTCCACTGCTGTAATAACTAATTATAGCTTTGTAATTCTCCTCATGTGATCAACAATTCGACTAGCAGTGTGTGGCCTAGGCTAAAGGACTTCCTGGATGCTAGGGCAGAGATTTTAAGAGTGATCTCACATTACTTACACAGGTTTATTAATGGTTGCTTTCAATTGTTGATATGGAGTAGGTCTCTCTTGACATCTGGCAAAGTTAACCCTCCTTGTAAAAATGCTTCAAGATTTTTTGGACCCAAGAGACAACAACAACTTCATTTGCTTATTAGAACATTCACCCCTGCAATTAGGGTAAATGCAGTCAATGATTAATGAAGTCCCTATGTCCACATAAACAGCCATGTTCTCAAAGTTTGGATCCCACTTTGAATTTTGCAATTCACTCTCATCATTGTTTTCTACAGCAACACTACCTATGAAATTAATGTTTTGGTGTTTTCTTTCTTGTACTAGCCAGGAGCAAAATCTTCAGAGAAACTCTATAATAAACAGTCATAGAAAAAAATCACAAAAGAAACCATTGCCTAAGCCTACACTGACAACTGTTGCTTCATGTTCATTAATATCTTCTCTTTTAGAAATTTTGTTTTGAAACTGTGTACCTTATGGACAGCATTATTTTTTATCTGTCTTGTATATAGACTTTCAAATACTTGATATAAACATGACACTGTACAAAACATCTACCACTTAATTATGACTTATGAAAGGAAAATATCTATTTTGGTTCAATTTGTGTCTCTTAAAAAATTCTGAGACAGGCTTAAGTGCTTAAAGATTTATTTTCAAGGTCCATAGCTGACGGCATCTGTAGACTCCAGTGGTTACAGCTACTTTCAGAGAAAAACAAAATACAAAAGGAGAAAGAGACTGTCATCCCAGAGGCAATCACATAACAACACTTCAGGATCTTCAGGTCCAAGATGACAAACATTAGCTCAAGAACAGAGCAGAAAAAGCCCTGTCACAGCAGCCTTGGCATGCCCATGTCATGAGCTCACACAGTTACAACGGAAAAGCAGCCAGCAATATTACAGCAGAAGGGCTGCAGATCTGCAAAGAGAAGCCCCTGAGCACTGCAAAGGTTCAGGCACTGAGGAACTCTATGACAGTTTAAATCGTTCAGGAAAAAGAAAATGGCCTAACGTTCAGAAAGGGACACATCTTTTAGAAGTTTACAGCAGTATCTGGAGGACCTTACAGGGACATTTGTTGGAAGTATGTTTTATTCGCATCACTACGTTTGTGACTGATGCGTGACTTGTGAACTCCTCACCAGTTTTTCCTATGGCTGACTGAAATTCTCCAGCAAGAGTTTTCGGTTAGCACTGATGCAAGCAAGATGTATAGCAAGTTACAGTGATTCATCTGGATTACAGGAGCACACGGGGACACCTTACAGGATCAGAACTCCTCATCATATGTATCAAACAAGATTAAAAGATAGGAACTTGTCCAATATAGACACAAAGGAAAAACCATATACTCAGTTCTGTAGTTGTTCTTGAAATATCAGCTTCAGAAAAGCAAGCTATTAATATATGTGGTCTTTCCCTCTCATATGTACAAATTAAATAGTGTTCCTAAACTGCATTTGCAAATATTTGCATGCACATGCACAACTTCCTGCATTAGTTGACGTCATGTTTTTTTCAGAGCTAGGCTAGAGGCTTATGTTTGAAATGTTGATGCAGAGAAGATGAGAAACTTTATGAACTGCCCGGCATTAATCTACCTAACTACAGTGATCACAAGTTTTTCTAACAGCTCCCTGAAATCAATGAATTGCTGCAATTCTCCTTTTGTTTTCAGCAATACCCCAGCTATGCAGGGGAGGTTTCTGCCTTTGCAATGTCGTGCGTCCACTTCACTGCTCACAGCAAATTAAAATATTTTTATGAATGTTATTTAAAGGAGAAAATCAATAATGACTTAGACTCTTGGCTTCTTCAGTGAATTCTCAGGATTATTTTGCAGGCTTATAACATTGGTAGGAGTGTTTAGCAAATCTAGCAAAAATGTGCACAAAGCTCTCACACCATAATTTGTTTTCTTTTTTTTTTTCCAAATATATGCCATATTTGTGCTCTTATAGCTATATCCTGATGCATAACTTTGCTAGTGAAAGGTCTGCATAGCCTGCAGCTTCTGCAGAAGAAAAAAAGAGGCACTAAATGCTTTGTTTGTATAATTTTTATTTTAAGTCAAGGCAGCCTGCTCCCAGGCGTATGGATTTAAGAGCTAAAATTATTAACAGAAGAAGGCAGACTTTTTTCATTAACAAAGTAGACATACTTTTGCCATTTAGAACTGTAGGGTTCCAGTCCGCCTTTCAGCGCACCATGAGTAAGCCTGGACAGGTCCTTCACTACGTGACTCCCGAGATGCCCTATACTCCTTTCTGATAGAAGTAAGTGGCAGGAGATACGCATTTCCACATGACCTAGAAGGAAGTTTGCAGTTCCCTTGCTATCTCTATCATACTTGTAATTTTATTCGACTTACTGCCAGATCCATGATGTTGGGCTCATGGAAGAGACTGAGAAGCAAACAGCCCATAATGTCATCAGATTAAATGTACTAGCACATCTTTTTGACAGATGACAGAAACCTTTTCTGCAATTGGTAGCACCTAATTTTGCATGGCTTTTTACTTACTAAAGGTCATAAAAGTTTAGAAGATAGAGTTAAATCTTCTGAGATATTTTAAGCTAGTTGCATTCACATAAAATAGACAAATACTCCTTTTAGAAGGGAAAGAAAAACTATTTTATATATTTGAGGTCAATATATTTTCTTTCAACAAGTTGGAAAAGCAGCTTAGGTCAATGACAGTAGTAATTATGTAAGTGTTTCATGTAGCATATATATTTGAGACTCTATCTGACTGAATGAGGAAAAGCTCAGAATTCATCTTTCTCCAAGAGCAGAGCTGACATATTCTTATCTAGACTATTAGTGGTATCTTGGAGCCCTCTAGCTTACAGCTCTTTTGTGATATTTTGTGATCTATTACAGTACTGCTAATTGTGTTTTGAAACATTGATTTTAGGAAAGAGATGGAGTGTACTACATTAGAAAGCATTTGAGCCTTGGCAAAAATATACTGCATGTACTGGAAAGGCAGTCAAGATTGACTTGTACTTGTACCCCATGGGGAAAGCATAAACACTTGTTAATTATAGAGGAAGCTAACCACCGAGGTGGCTGGGGATACAAATTCATATTTCCAAACAAAGAAAATTAAACATTTGCTTACACAACCCTGCTAGAGAAAGGACTCTCCTGGTCTCCCTGCACTAAATGATCTATCTCCCCAGGGCAAACAAACGGCCCACAGCCCAGTGCCATTCAGAGCAGCAGGAAGGAAAAAAGCTGATTAAGGGGGAAAGTGTAACCTGTATTCTCATGGCCAGTTCCTTCATTATCCTTTGCACCCCCATGATGAGGCCACATTGCCACATCCTGGCTTGGCCAGCACACACGTAAGTTGAGGTTTCCTGCAGTGCTTGTATTTCTTGTTGTGCTCTCCAGTACGAGAATACTCAAAGTGAACTGAGTTGGGCAAGCAAAGTTTTTCAATAATCTTCAGTCTGTATTCAAGGGAGGACCATGGTAACTCATTCAGTGCTGCTTATGTAGCATGTACAGTGCAAAGGCCGTTGCCTCCCTCCTTGCCAGGTTGCTCTTTTGTGTTCCCAATCCTTCCTCCCCAGTCAAAATCCATTAAAAGATTGAGGGCCATTGCAAGCCCCAGGGGCTATGCCATAACATGGCCTTGAGCACTCATTCCACATGTCATCACACTCCTGTGCTGACAAAAATTCAGCCGCTGCCAGCTAGATTTCACCCAGATAAAGTACCCAAGCACACTTCATGGGGAAGCAAGGACCCAGCAGAGCTCATACCCTCACTGTAGCCAGCAAACCTCATGGATGAGGCCACTGCGTTTTGGAGGAGACTTAAGCACAGAAACACAAGCCCTGCCATTGGTGCCAGAGGCAGAGAGAGGCCCAGCCCCATTATGTTTGCTACTACAGACACAAGAGTCGTCACTGGGGTGAATCTGAGCCCTGCATCAGAAAGAGAAACAACAGCAAAATCTTGACCTCCACACTTCCTCACTACTTCGTGGTTGCTGAAAACACACAAAAGGTAGTCCTGAATTCAATTTCTTTTCAAGCAATAAACACTAAAATCATCGTGTCTAATGCTGTCCTCTACACTTGCAATTCTTCTTCCACAGAATTTTTACTTGTAAAAGGAAATTCATAGGAATATGAAGCAACTTGTCTGATAGCTGCTGAAATGCTGTTTTTATTGACAATCTATACAGCTATGCTAGAAGCAGTACTGGTGAAAACTCTGCTGTGCCTCTTTGATCATACTTGGAAGATAAATAACTGGTAGTTCCAGTACAGTCTGCACAGTGGACATAAACTAAGATCAGAAAAAAAGTTGAGCTTTGAGTGTATGAGGAACAAATGCTACTTGTTGCTTCTAGAACAGAAAAAGAAGGGACTGAAATCAATCTCTCTGACAAATTATTCTGTGTTGTTCTCTGTGCTAAGTGAAAATATGGGGGATGGGTGGAGAGCTCTCAGGCTCAATGTACAGATGTCCCTGTATTATTATTTGTTTTCCTATTTATATTATTCAGAAAGGATTGGAGAGCATAATATTAGTGCAGCTTGACAAAGAAAAACCTTGCTGCATTAGCACATGACTTAGCATGCTTTCTGGGCTGAACAGAAGTAATTCTGAGAGAAGGGAGTCTGGCTTATAGTGAAGCTTATAGCAAAGCATGGTGGAATGGGCAAATGCATTAGCTCGAGATGACACTGGCAAAGTTTAATCACTTAAACTCACCTGAAAACTCACCAGTTTTAGTATATATGTTTAGAATGAGCCAGGCAGAGCAGCTGAGTTTAGGTAGCAAGAGATGTATTCCCCAGTTCCCAGTTTTTATTAGAAGAAAAAAAACAATCTGAATTCCCATTGATTAAAAATGGAGGTGAGGGAGAAGGGACAGGAGCGAGAACCCAAGAAGGGAATGACAGAAATAAATAAAGGTCATAGACTAAATCAAATGATTTTCAGAGGCTTGCACAGATGAAGAGGATGCAAGGAACTTCACCCTCAGTCCAACTGACAAATGATGTCTCAGGAACCTGACTAGAGTGTAAAGTTTATGAGTCAAAATACAAGGTCACTGTTAATAATACATTTAATTGTCCTGTGTTTTGTTCTCAAAACTGCAAAATCTTTTTTTCACTCTGACAAGAATAAAGCCAACTGATTCCTTGCATCCCTAAGCCTCATCTAATTAAAAAAGACAGCTCTGAATGAGATGACAAGAAAAAAGGTCCTCCACTCCTGTGAGCAGTAAGTTGAACGGAATGAATAGGCAAATTCACAGAGGGCCTTTCACTCAGCAAGTACTGGGAAAACCTAGAAAATTGGTGCATACTTTTCATACTCTTTACAAAGGCCTGTTTGGAGCTGGGAATGCTGACAGTCATGCTGTCAGGAGAAATACCTTTTGGCAGCTGATAGTCAACACATACTTGAAGTGCTCAGTAACATTTAAGAACCCCCAGAACTAAACATTCTCAATGCCCATCAGAACCAGAATATATTTTTCTGAGCTACAGCCAGATACAACTGAGCAAAGCCCATCTAAATTGCCAGCATCTCCAGGAAGTAAAGGCCACAAATCACCCATCTACTGTGCTTACACTTATCACCATTATTATCTGTACTTATCTTTCAGTGGGAGGTATATTCCAGCTCCCCACTGTTACTTCTTATGTGCTCATAATCGAGTGTGGGTTCAGTTCCCCTCCAAAACACAAGTGACTGCATGCATTAAGAATACAGAGACAATAATATGGTTCTTAGTAACAAAATGCTACATAAATAAAGAACGTGAAGTAAGTGAAGGAAAAATTAGCCATGTGTTCTACTGACACGAAGGAGAAGCATGTATTGACAACATCACCTTTCCAGTATAACATATCCAGTAGGATTTTCAGACCCCTTGTATGACATTAGATGTATTGAGCTTATGTGGCAAGGTGTTGGTAGCGGTGTGGGAGGAGCTGCAGGGGTGGCCTCTGTAAGAAGAGTCCAGGGGCTGCCCTCGTGTTGGATAGAGCCAGTTCCAGCTGGCTCCAAACGGACCCACCACAGGAGGAAATTGAGCCCATCAGCGATGCTGGTGGCACCACTGTGAAAATTTTTAAGCTGTGCAGCAGCTGGGAATGAGAGGGAAGAGTGAGAGAGAATGAGAGAGAAGCAGTCCTGCAGGCACCCAGGTCAGTGCAGCAGGAGGGCAGGAGGTGCTCCAGGCACGGAGCAGGAGCTCCCTGCAGCCCAGGAGAGGCCCATGGAGGAGCAGGCTGTCCCCCTGCAGCCCATGGGCACCCTTTACTACATGTTTTAAAATCTACTAAAAGGCAATAAAGCAAATGACAAGATTATGTGCTTTAAGTTTCACACCAGTGCTTTGCAGTCAGAAATGGTCACAGTTCCTACTACCACCACATGGAGACGTAATTTAAATCTTGGTACCAACAGGAAAAATGCCTGAATTTGTACAATAGTCCAACAGCCACTTGGTCCTCCAAGCTAATTTTGACTATGGCCTTTAGGCAGTCCAGTGGAGTCATTCTTTCTGTAGGATATCAGCGAGGGAAATGAATTTAGGATTAGATTAGGGACCAACCGGAAGTCACCACTATTGCACAACAATAAATCTAGATGTATGCTTTCTTGATTCCACAAAGTGTCTTAATGCTAAAGCCTCAGAAATTGCAGCTGCGGAGTGATTAATTCTCCTCTCCATTAAATTAAGCATGAGATTCTTATGAAAATTGGGAGTATTGCCCAGGAGAAAGATTTTGCTTTCAAGTAAACTTCATAGGTTCAGGGAATTTGAACTGAGCATAGCATTTGATGCATTACTTGGAGCACTTGTCAAATGTTACATTTTTAGTGCATGATGATGTCTTCATTAATCATGATGATACTATGTGTGTGATAACCAAAACGGAAAGAAAGCTGAAGAGACCACATTAAAATTACTTCAGACCCCCACAGGAGGGAAGGGCTTGAGAATCCAGGTTTTATGCAGTCCACTTTATAGGATACTAAGGAATACAGGGTCATGTCCCAATTTTAGATGTTCTTTTAGAGTTTCAGCTGTTATGGTATTCGGCAGGGATGCTTCCAAAGTTACACTGTGCACCTCTGTCTAATTACTCATATTTGGTGACATCACAGTAGGCAATTAAGATAAAATTATTTTGAGATTTTACACAGAAGAGAGGCTGAGTCTTTTCTTCCTGCAGTAGAAACATGATTAAATCTTTCTATTTAATCTATAAATCTTTGTCCTACAAACAGGGCATATCCATAAATTACAGCAACATAAAGGCCTGGCCTTTTAACATGCTGATAAAGCAGCCATTTGAAGAATGTTCTTCATTTCTTCAGCCCATTGAAGAGATGTTCTGCTTTTCCCAGGGGGTCCTTTGACTCTTCAAACTCACTCTTTCAGTTTAGTTGCTTACCTAATATGACATTGATGTTTTCATTTGTCTCATTTGCGCTAAGCGAAAAGTCTTGTCAATGGGGATTTGGCACATCTTAAAGTTTCAGTATGACTTCTTTACCTTTCTAACAAAATTATTTCCTAATACTCAGTGTTTTTTATAGTGTCATGTTGAGCTGACAAGAAATTGTTTCTTTTCAAGGTTTCAGAGATTTTTCCCAAGGTAGCTACAACTCAACCAACACAGAAAATAGTCTTGCAAAATGTTTTTTGCAGTTTTAAAGGGCTGTAGGTCTCAGTAGCTCCTCACTATGATGTTTAGAGGTGATACAAAACCTGTAGCTGGGGTGTGCCAGATTTAATTATGAAAGAACTTAACGCAGGTCAACAAAATTCTGTTAAAGGTTGGCTTGTTCCAATATGCTTTGTACAAAGCAACACAGTTTAAACATGAAATGTCTTCAAAAGGCTTGAGAAGGAAGTTGACTGCTAGAGTGAGCAGGAACCATGTTACAGGGAAACAGATGCTGTTGTAGAAACAGGGAGTCTTGAGGCGGGGATTAGTCTGTGTGCTCAGCATTATTACAGAAAAGTCTGCTGGCTGGTGCCATTTCACAGGCCCACGAGAGAGAGTAAACGCCAGCATGGAAGTTACTGATGACACGCCTGGGAGCACTGGAGGCCTGCTGCACGACTCATTGTTACCAGGGGGTTAGTTATTACAGAGTGGTTGCAGGAGGTACTTGGGGGTGAGTCCTCTCCCGGCTCAGTGGTGAACTTGGGCACAGCTGCAGCTACCTGTGGCTTAGGGGAAAGAGCTGTGCTGTCTGCACTGTCTGTCCAGCCAGCTGGACTGCACTAAAGCAAAAACCAAAAAGGAGCAACGGGCCAGGGAGAAGAGGATGCCTTGCCAGGCATACCATGTCATGGGTAGCTGCCTTTCATCCCCCTCCATGTCTAGCTTTTCATGTCATGCATTCAGAACTTAAAGACATTTTAAGTGAAGAGTCTCGATGTAGTCAAAATAATTTACTAAAGGATTTGATAATTTATTTAAGATCATTTTCTTGCAGAAAACATTCACACTTTACCGTTCTCCAAAATACTTGGTAACATTTTACTGAATAATAAGGCATGAAAGCATTCTTACCTCAGTTACAGATGCATCAAATTGAGCCACAGAAAGAGCCCATGATCCTAAATACAGGGATCTGTCTAGGATCTTATATATTCCATGTGCCAATGCCCTTATGCATGCCCCATCCTTCCAGCCACTCTGGAGCCATTTCTCTGTATGTGAGCAGGTGCAGCTATACCTTTGTCGTCTGCAGCAACCTAGTTCTAGAACCTGCCATGGAAAAGCTCTTGAAGCCTAAGCAATAAAATGTGCAAACTTATGACCCTAACAAGATGTTTCATCAGGCAAGAGTTACTGCAGCATACAGTTCTATTATTTACGGAGTGTGAGCCCAGTGATGATTTTAGCAAATTGTATTAGTACAGCTCTAAATTAGAACTCCTCCTCTGCCAGTGAAAACCCTTAGGAAGAAAACTTTTCAGCTTCTTATGACATAAATGATCTTTCTGTAGGAGGCAAAAGGGGAAGAAAAGGAAAATATCTTGACAGATTTAGTAAATATATATTCAGTAACAAATTACACTCAAACTGTGCAACACATGTGGGCAAATAATCTTGGTTCTGAATATCAGGGATGCAAAAAAATGCAGGAATTCAGTTCTCAAAGTTCTGAAAGCTTGGTGTTATATGTCATAGTTTGACCACCACATCTCAAGCAGCGCCAGAAACTGCTGGGAAGGCTGGTCCCACTACTCGCATCAGCTCCTGGGTCTCACCATGCAAAGGAAAGGAGGGCTCAGAAACTGTTACTCAAAATGGAGCCTGTCTGGGACACCCGCTTGTTCTGGAGGATGATAACGAAACTATAAAGTGTTCTCTGAGTTCCCTAATTTCTGAGGAAATAGGGGGAAGGGGTGATACTACAGGACAGAGTCTCCAAACCAACGTCTGGCACTTGTGAAGCAACACTAAGACAAAAATGATAGGCCAAATTACTGTTTTGGTTTTTTTTTTTCCTCTCCATTTTGTTTAAGATGAAAGAGAAACTGTCATCAGATCTCTGTTGTGATATAAACACATGCCTCATCGCTGCTCTGACAGATGGTACTGCTTGAGCATAGACAGAAGTTAAACTGGATGTGATTATGCGAATAGTCAGACATGGCAAATGTTTTTTTGCGTTCTTCCAACACACACAGACTGTTTCTTCTTTGATAAACTCATATGTTAAAATAAAACGCATGTCAATTTACTGTGTGGATTTTCCATCCAATCAAATTTGGAAATAATGGCAAATGCTTTTCCACTCAAAATAACTGGAATACCTTCATTCATTCACTGCAACAGCTTACAGAAACAGACAAGGTTATTTTTGAGAAATTTGGTTCATATTCACAGAAAATGGCTTGGTAAGACTTTTAGCAAGTCGGAAGACTGAACATTTTGGCCACTGAATCCGACAGGAGAACAGAAACAATCTGTTTTAGTTTTCCTGTGTTCTCTTTAGGGGCCAGATACACCCAAAAATGCACACAGGCATTTCTCATTGAAACCAATGGGGGTTGCCTGCCTCTAAGGGCATTTTAGGAATGGGGGACAGAGGGACAGGGAGCCATATGTGAGTATTCTAAGCCTTGTGTGGGATGAGAATTAACATCCAAGCAATGTTAAATCAAAGGCATAGAATTAGACAGAGTTGCCTAATTTGGTCTGTTTTTGTTTGAATATTGGGAATGTCTCAAAGAGATAAACATGCTATTTACGTACTTGGCAGCTTTTGGTCCCCAGGATGGCCAGCTACTTTCATCACTATATAATCAGGAAAAAAATCACTAATCTAATCAAAGGGAGAGAAGGAAAATATATTGTAAGAAAAGTTACATCCCTTCTGTTTAGGTGTAAAGCAGGGAACGTTGCTACTTGGAGGCATCCATGCATATTGGAGCCTGTTAAATAAATAAAAAACTGCAGATTAATATACCTAAATCATTTCCACCTTGCATGCTTTGCATCAGACTGTCTAGTTTCTTACTGATTTGCACCTTACAAGAAAACCACTGTGTGGTTCTCTACTGTCTAATGAAAGATGAGCAATTCTCCTCTCTCAGGAACAACACCGGCTTGGGTCTTCCCCCGCCTCCTACAGATTACAGAATTGCCTGACATTTGCAGGAATTTAGTATATTCGCTTTTTCCAATTTTTGTCAATCTGGTTGAGATTAGCAAAGAACATTCAAAAGCTACTCGGGTCACTGACAGGCACGGAAACGTGTGTACATGTGTGGCTATGGCATGTAACCTTACAGGCTTTATTTACTTCAGAAGTCAAGCTAACAGCCACTTACCTCAAAGCAGTAGTTTAACCTAAGCTGAAAATAGATGGGTAATCACAGTCTTCCTGTAATTTTTCTGTCCTATAAGCTGTTGCTTTGTGATCTGCCAGTGGTCAAGATGGAAGTTTCAGTTAGGTTTTGCTCTGTAAGAGAAAACAGAAGGACAAGAAAAGCACCTGAGGAGCAGGTGGATTCAGATAATCAGGTTAACAGGAATCAGGCGTGCAGACAAATTTGGCCTTTTGGATATTTATATGGCAAAACTTGTTACAGGCTGCAAGGCATTACATTCCCACTTCTGAAGAATCGTGGGAGGTATATTGCCCATACAGCCTAAGGAATAATCACCAGAGAAATAAGATAAAAAATAAAAGAATTGGAAGATCCCACTGAAAAACCACACTAGCAATGCAGATGTCACAGGTGATGTTTTTTCCACACCATTTATACCAAACACTGTCTTTGTGGAAAGGGTTCTAGAGATAAAGCCTCTGTTTTGCTTCTTTGTACATAAGGTAACTTAGACAACAGTCCTATGCTTTCTGAATTTGATTTGTTACACTAACAATAAATATTGTTAGTTAGTGTTAATTTATTCTGCAGTGCTTCTCTTCCTTCAGAACTTTATAACACTAATATTTGATTTTGTCTAATGTTTCCTGGGAAAACAGAAAAAAGGCTAAAAATTCCTCTTTCTGTGCAACAACATAGATTTAGTTGTGAAGAAATACACAGGCAGATACAGAAAATATGTTTCGATAACAGAAAATACGTTTCAATAACCCAATTATATGATGTCCAGAGATGGACTTTTGAAGTAGAACTCCAGGTAGCTGAGTTCTTGGACTGCACTACATGGTAAGGTATCTCCTTAAAGCTCTTTCAAAGCATGACAGGAATATAAATATCAACATGACAGCAGGAAGGTACTGTACATAGACAGGGAATTTAAGCGAAACAGGTAACTCATCCTGATGTCTTTGGAATTACACTATGAGGAATATGTCTTCTGAACCTGAATATAACAACAATCTTCTTTTAAAACCCAGAGGCCTTTTGTGAATGTGAGATCTGCTACCCATCAGGTACAGTTTTCAGTAGACCATACCAAATGAAATCCAATTTGTCATTTCTTAAAGGAATGCAAAATAATGCAATCCATTACAATGTGATATAAAGCAGTACATGGGAAAAATACTAAGGATGCTCTGAAATGGTGTCGGTCACCACCCACTCTAGAACAAATCTTATGCACTATGCAAGATGAAAATCCTATTTCTGGTAGCTTATCTTCTTTCTTATACGTATTCCCATCTTGTTTCCCGACTTTCCTCCCAAAGGCCTGGTACTGCAACCCTGAATTGTGTGTATAGGTTAGCAAGGTCCTTGGATGAATACAATGCGTGCGGCCCTTTTTCAGCAGTCACCAACAAAGATAGTTAAAGTATATCAAGTTATATTCAAGTGGTATTTCTCCCTGTAGATGGGAGAAGCAAAGAGAATAGAATATAACTCATACTAAACGTGGATGTATTCATATTCCAACACTACAATTGTTTTACATTTTTTAAAAAGTACCTGGGGCTAGTTGGTTATAAACTTGACCATTTCTTTTATTTGTGGCTGTACATTGGGGGAATAGCAATGCTGTATCTCTTCTGTTTAAGAAGTAGTTCTTAGAGTCACCAGACTTCCGTCTGAACGGTATAAAACAAGGTGCTTTGCCACAATGTCAAAAGTCTTTAAGTGTTAATGCTGCCACAGGTGCTACTACTGCCTTGGACTTTGTTTACACCAGCAAGAAATTCAAGGTAAAGGAGTGGTGAACACATAATTTACCTTCGCAGACAGAGGGAGGCAGAAGTAGCAGATGTGACTGTGAAGGGCTGTTCCTGGCAGCAGTTTCAGGATGTACACCTACTGTAAGACACTGCAGCACTGCAGATGCTGGGAGAACAAACTTCCTGCCTTTGTGCTGGTCAGGTCTGTGTTCTTAAAACAGGCCAACAAGGATCTTCTGAGCCAGAAAAAAAACAGTCTTTAAGGAGCAGTTATCAGTTTAAAAGACCTGGAGGTTAAACTAATGTCGCTTAATTAAAATGTTGTCGAAACTTTGATAAGAAATCTACTAAAATACTGTGTAGAGGTGTCCCAGACTGAGAAGCAATTAGCATACTCGTACTAAAAGAAAGGCATACTTCCAATAATTCTCCTTCCTGCTTAATAATACAGCTGAGTGCTACTTGTACTGGAATTAAAAGTGCACTCATTCTTTAAAATTTACATGGATGTGTGATTAGGATCAATGACCGGGAGTATTTGAATACAGTAAACTTGACAAATTCTGCAGGAAAAACACATAAATAAGTAAATTCAAGGAAAACTAAAAAGCTTTTCTTAAAACTGGCATTTTACACCTTGATTTTACTTGCATATGAGGTTAATTCATGTCTCACATTGTCTCCAAAGTTATTTTAACTTTTTGGGTTAGAATTGTATAGCTGTTATGTCAGCAAGGTAGTGAGTGCACACCCAGAGGGAAAAACAATTCTCATCAGTGCTCAGTAATAGAAGGGATCACACTTTACAAGCACACTGTGAAGATGAAAGGTCACTCAAACTTTTGACTTTGAGGTCTTTAATAAGAGCTGAGTAGTATCTGAGTCAGATCAGCATTCAGTGCAACTACCTCTTATCTTGCTATCATCAATTCACACCTAGCCTCTGACAGCTGAAGGAAGAAAGACAAATGTTTTGATGTAATCTTTGCAATCTTCTCTAGCAAGGGCTTTGAGAGAAGGCCTGGGAAAAAAAAAAAAAAAAAAAAAAAAAGCATAGCAGAAAATTCAGAAGGAACTCAAAATCTTCTAAATAAGAAATTGAGTAATACTTGTGAATGCGCACTGGGAGAGACTGGGATCATTCAAGATGTATCTAGCTGTGGGAAAGAGAAGAGATGTAACAAGGATAGCAGCATGGTCTGGGAAATCAGTGAGAGGGGCCATTTATCTCTGTCATTCTTCCTGAGCCTTTTCCCAGTCTTTCTGTGTGTGGACTCCAAACTCCTCCAACACTTTTCCTACAAGCTCTGCACCTTCCGTTACACAACTTATTCCATACTCCAAATCATCCAGACACATCCTCAGTTTCATGCTGAAAAAGTACCATTCTAGCAGACTGCAACATGGACTTCAGACTATTTCATACATTTTGAACTCTAACCCACCTCGCCAGTCACAAAAGCTTAATTGCATGTCAGGGGCACTACCTGTGTCCCAGAGGAAACCCAGGGTATGTGTGTGTACAGCCAGTTCATTCCACCAGGGGCAAACTTAAATCATATGAATACAAGACAGTTTATGCCACATGGTATTGGGATCAAGGATTGGTCCCTGCCTTCTTTATTCATCAGTATAAGCAGAGCCACTGATCTCCTCTCCCTGTCCTCAGGGCACATTGCAATCTGGAGGGGTCCTGCCCTTCCTATGCTACACCCAGAGTAGGTACAGAAGTTTTCTCCAGACACAATGCAGGGTTGAAACAACAATAATGTAAACATCCAGCCAAATTACGAGGACTGACTTGAAGGGACTCATCTGGAAAGGAGAAAAAGAGTAGCCTCCATAATCTCTTTAGCTATAGTCACAGCTGAGCTGGAGGTAAAATACAGAACACAGGTTTGTGAAGTTGTTCTCTTCTAGGTGACCATGGAGAATTAAAAAGGATGGACATGCCCACTTGTCTATTGACTGTATGACCTATAAAATGTATTCCACCATGTATAAATTCTGAAAAGGCAGAAGAGGCAATTGCTGGAAGAAAAATTGAAAGAGTATTCACTTATTGTTGGCAACGTGCATCGAAAACCAAGGTTTTGAAGAATCTAGAGAAGTGCTGTTTCTGCAACTGATGGTGTGAACTATGACATTATTGTTCCTTTACTCATCTATTCAATCTCACATACAATTTCAGAACATGAGGGAAACTTATGTCTGACACTGACCTGCCATTCAAGTCGCAAAAAATAATGGAATTGATGTCAACACCTAACTTCCTACTTCCACTTGTGTGACTGGCATTCCTAAACAATTCCTGTTCAAACAGTGCATTGTCCCATACAAAGTTAGAAGAGATTCAAAAGTATGTACAGCAGCTGGCAAAGTCTCAACAGATGCTAGAGGAGATCTCTCTAGTCACTCATTTGTGGTGTGAAATCCTATTTGCAGCTGAGTCAGCAAAGCGAGGACTTTCCTGACAAGGGTATTTTCATCTCCTTTTGCAAACCACATATTCAGAATGTTGATCCATGCTTGTCTTGAGTGTGATTTGGCTGAATCTTTTTTATCAAAAAAGTAACTACCTTCTGTCCTGATGGAGTCAGTATCAAGCTGAGAAAAACAGTCAGCATACTTTTAAAGACAACACAAAAACATCCTAATGTTGTTTATCTGGTAAAAATCAAATCACCTAGAAGGCTTGACTAAGGTGATACCCTTGAGAAGTATGGATAACACATTCCATCTTCATAAGTCAAATAGATATTATGGTCATTTTATGCAGTTACTGAAGAGTCGGAGATTACGGCAATTTATAAAGTACAAATTCTGAGTGTACAGCAGCAAGCCCAGCCTATGAGTTACTGAATGCTTCCTGGAGAAGCTGTCTTAGTTTGTGTCCTCATTTTTTCAGGAAATTCATCATGTTCTGTAGTAGTCAAAAAGATTAGTAGTACTCACTCTTCACAGAACTAGGTTTCACAGTAAGCATTTTGGGTGCTTTACCATCCTGGCTGACAATCTGGTCATGAACAATGAAGTTCTCAAGCCACAGAACTTCTCAAGAAAAATTTGGATGGCTGTAAAATGGAGATTCCAAAATTAGCTGAACCCAAAACAATGCCATTCCTTTTTACATCACAAATCTTGTCCCAGGAAAAGTCTGATTCAAAGTGTAGTTGGCAAAATGAGAACCTGACTTCTGCCAAAAGCTAATTTCAACCTGTCAGACTTTACATGTAGAATGCATAGAGCTCTTATTTTTGTTGTTGAAAGACACCATTTGATGGAGTACTTTTTCCTTTGGGTGAGAATAAAAAATCACATTACTTCAATAAGACATTAAAAACCAAAATTGACGTGACTTCAGGGATTTTGCAGATTTTCAGCTGCCACCAGTAATAAAAATTTATGTTTCTGTCTACTGTTGCTTATGGAAAGGTAAAGTGAGGTTTTAATATAATGAATGTTAATGCCAGCAGATAATGGAGAAATCAAGCTCATAGATGTGCCAGAAAGGCAGTGAAAATGTTGGAAACTCCAAGGACAGTTGAATGGCATGGTTTGACAAGGACATGTTAACTGGCCACTGTCAGTCATTGAGCCACAAGTATTACACAGCCATGAGAGAATTAACAAGAAGTTTAGAAATGTGTTTGATCATGATGTAGGTTGAAATAACTTCGCTATGATTTTATTAATCTCTCCTCCCATTTTCCTATGCTATGTACATAAGACAGTCGAATACATTTCAAATGCTTTTTTCAACATTCTTCTAATAATTTAGCAGTTGTCTGGTATCACTGTTTGTATCAAGAAAATTAGCTTATTATTTAGAAATCAGTTATAAACCTCAGTTCCAGTTAACACACATGACTTCCTGGAAAGCTAAGTGGGAGGCAAAGGGACCCTAAAGACACAGGAATGAGATACCACTCTTCCTGTTGGTGAACAATGACCAGTGCAGCCTATTCAGGTAAGCCCAAGGACCTCCGTAGGTCCTGAATGAATTGTGTAGCTCTAGAGGATCTGGTGACTATGTGTGCTGTGGTTCTCGTTGGAAAAGTGAGAACCAAATCCAATAAAAGATGTGTGCTTTATTTTTATCCCATTATGTGCCCATTCATTTAGTTCCCAACTTTGGCCTCCACAATGTTCATTTTAAGTGTACACTGTATATTTCTTTAAAGTAAATGTGTACAAGAGAAGATTTGTTTGTCACTGCTGACAGTGACAAACTTCTATGGTAGCAACTAAATAACTACAAAAGTAGATTGATTTGTCTCTCTGGTGACTTCTTTTATGGTAGCACTAGTTCTCTGCCCACATGGGCAGCATTACTCACACAGTCACCTTGGGTTTGTGGCATTTCAGAAACAATCACAGGAGGCTAACCATTCCACCTGTCAAACCTGACACTCAGGATTCATTAGTCAGGGATCATTTAGGCCTACAGCCACCAGGGGCATGATAGGAAAACCTATTTGGGGCTAAATACAAATGGTCCTCTAGGGCTAGGGACATGAAAAGGCGCAAAAAGGAAATGGAGATCCTTACCAAACATCATCAGTAAACCACTCTGAAGACTCAGCAATATGTTTGCTTTAAGAGCACTATAAACCTGGCTGGTCTGAGTTTTCCCAGGCTGGCCGGGCTCAGGGCTGACCACCTGGCTCCAGCCAGGGTCCCCAGCAGCTCCTGCTGGGCAGCCAGGGCAACGCCCGGTGCCCATGAAGCTCCTATCTCTCTCCTCTCTGCTTGGGATCTGACCTCTCACTGGTGCTGCTCCATGGCTCTGCCCTCCAAAGAAACCACCTTACCTGCTTTTTCCTACCAGAATATAGGATCTAGTTTCCTGTGTAAGCTTGTGAACTCCTCCTGCTGTTTTGTAGAGAGGGTGGGAAGGCAGTGCTACGGATAGGCAATTTTGTAGTGTTAAAAGGTTGTGGGTTGTTTTTCTTCCTTATTTTCTGGGTGGAAGAGCTGGAGAAAGAGATGAATAAGTTGTTTCAGAGCTCAGTGATAGATAGCTGAAAATAGGCTTATACAACTGAAAGCCAAGCACTCAACCAGGCACAGCATTCCCTGGCACATTTCACATCCCCTATATTGTTGATGGAACAAAAGAGACAGAAATCTCTTCCCTACTACAGCCCCTACCCAAATACTGAGTGTTCCTAGTTCAACAATGCTCTCCACAAGTCTACTTTCATGATGACATGGATGCCAACGCAAGCACATGCTACCGGTAGATTTTAGTGGACCTGGTGAACTGCTGCAAATACCCTGCTTCCTACAGTAAGGGCAATAAAAGTAGCAGGATGACATTTACACCTTATTTGCATTATCTCTGTGCATGAGGAGGGCAACTATATTTCTCACCCTGAGTTCCAGAAAGTGACCCTGTAGCTTCACAAACAGGGCACAAAGAAGCTATTACAGCATTGAGAAGGGAATGTTGAGAGTCTTCTTATGAGAATTAGGTGAGTGCTTTGCACTTATTTCAATAAGACGTGCATTTGTGTACATGTTTAAGATCCCTCTGAAGTCCTGAGAGGAGTTATTTAAATCACAACAAAATAACAATATATGGCCGCAGTGTGAACTGTAATTGTAGTATTAATTTTATGAAGTAACAATAAAGACATTTTATTGTGTTAATAAATAGGTCCCAAACTGTAGAAATACTTTCACGAGGGGTTAATTTTAAGATCTGATTTTCCAGAAGGAACTTAAAATGTGAACTTTAAAGGTAAAATTAAATACTTTTTGAGAATAAGGCTACTTTCTTGAATTAACTCATTGTCAGGCTGTGACAAACAGCAAACATGATGGAGAATAGCAAGTCAAAAAGTTAAAAATGCCTGCAGTCTTCCTTTTTAAAGATAAACATAGTATCTTTTGTACTTCACAAGAAATGAAGAAGTCTTCCTGGACATGAACAGCAATTGCAGAAGGGGTTTTTCTCTGTTGTCAGTCATTGTACCATTCATATGTTTATTGCATTACTAAGTAGATAAATAGCATTCTCTTTCAGGCTATTTGCAGCTAATTGTTCCTTTTGTTTTGCAACTAGTTGTTCCTGTTCTTTTATTTAAATTCATTGCAAGTTCTTCAGTGTTCCCATGTAAGAAGTGAGACAGCTTCCTTGCTAGTAGCTCATGTAGGAAACAGCCCTCAGTTACCAAACACCTGAAAGAGACAATTTTACCAGGAGTCACGCAATGTTGTTGCACTAGCATGATAACCATAGCATCCATTAGTACAAAGGTGTCTGTCTTATTGTAGAAACCACATCCTATGTGTTTTGAATGCTAGGCTTTGTTTTGTGAAGGTGTCTTTTTCATTTATTTAAGCAGAAACTTAGGATACCTGACAAATAGTACTAACCCTCTGGCTTTAAGATACGCTAATTTCCCAGAAGACTGCTAGGAAAGTAACCTAACTAGATCTCACTTTTCAAAAAATGCAAAGCAGGACATCTGCCCAGCCTGTTTCATAACTGACATTGCAGTCATGCAAATAAGTTCACGGAGCTTACAGTAATAACAGTAATAATAAGTAGGCTCCAATAGGCTACAGTTTGTCACTGTTAGTGTAAAAACTGTGAAACAAGAAAGTTCTCGCTTGTTCATTAATACAATTAATACACTTTGTTTTGCTTCTGCAAAGGCGAGTTCATCAAACTGATCCAAGAAAGTATGACCTTAGAACTTCAGTTTTGTAATAACCAGGTCATAGGTTTAACCCTGGCCATAGCATTGTAACAAAAAGAGTGTGAAGAATTTGCAATCAACCACTGCCTGAACAGGTTTCTAAGCAAGTTATAGGAAGAAATACTGTTTTCATTAAAAGTTTGCTTGAGGTTTTTGCAGCTGAACTGAAATGGGTGTAGGGAAAATTTAAGAAAATGTGTAAAACCATTAGGGACCTATAAGAGCCACGTATAAGGCCTGAAGTGGATAGCCTGACAAAAGATGGTACTTTACACACCTAAAAATAAATCATGGAAAATTTACTAGCATTCGTCATCAGAAACAGATTAGATTTCTCCTGCACAACAGTCATTCAAAGCTTGATTGTTTGTCTGCCTAAATAAGACGACTTGAGTAATTATAGACAGCTTGTCTTGCAGGCAAGAATTAGAAAAAATAAAACCTGTTTCCGTGCTTCAGAAAAGAATACAATAGCGGCCAATGCCCCACAGTCCTCAGAGACCTTCACTGCAGTAAAAGACAAGTTTCCTGGCTAAGGCTAATAATACCATGCTAGAGGATTTTTACACAAATCTCAAGGTAAAAATAGAAAACAAGGCATTTAAAGGCTAGAAAATCACCAACACAGAGTAACATACGTTCCTTTAGTACATATTATTACACTAAGCTCACTGAGGCAAACAGTCTTTAGTTCAAAGAAACCAGAAAGGTCAGAAAGTTCCCATCAGTCATTGAGCTATCTGCATAAACAGTCTATAAACCTAGACCGAAACTCCTTATTCAAATAAGTCATTGTTGCCATTTACTGTCACTGCTATGACAGTGAAACAAGAACATGATATTTGTGTGAAAATTATATTTGTATGTTGGTAAGCCTAGGCTTCAGTTAAGCCCCACTGACCATCTTCCTACTGCCAAGCAGAAAAGGTTGAGGAGTAATGCCTGCCACCAACACCAAGGAGCAGTGGCTAGCTCACAGCCACACTGCCAACACCTACAGAAATTTCATCTTAGGAAGAGCCAGTTGGAATGGTCCAAAGCAGAGGCAGGGTGAGATGTAACAGAGGGATCCAGTGTTCAAGGTCACTCTTTCAGCTACTTCTATCTAACTGTAGAGATATAGCTGTCACTATAATAATCCATAATGCAATATCTGGCTGAGCAACGTGCTGCTTGCTTAACAGACCTTCAAGATGTCCTTTAGACAACCAGTTCAGAACCTGTGATGTACATCGCACAACGTTATCAGAAAGGCCTTAGAGGGTTCTCTCTTCAAAGAGAGGAGAGTTCACTTATTACTAAAGTTCAACCTGAAAGATTTTTATTTTCTAAAGTCTGATGTTTCCATTCAGCATACTGTTAGATGGTACTTGTGATGACACATATTAAAAACACTGTTCATGGCCATAGTTTGACTCCCAGCACACCATCTCCTCAGATCTTATTATGTAGATAAAGGCACATTATTATTTATAGTTAAGCGAGTTCATCTACTTCTACAATTTGAATTAAGAGTGGTCTAAATAATTAGATCATTACTGTTTCCCTAATGATCTAATCTGTTTCAAGTGTAAGCACAAGAGAGAGAAAGCAAGTCACTCTAGGTTTCATTGATTTTTAATGACAAAACATGAAATATCCTCTCACCTGCTTTGTCCTTTCTTTTTCAGATCAATGTGAAATCAGTAATAACTTTACCTATAGCAAACAGGGATCGTGTTCATTAAAATATTTTGCTACTCCAACCTTGATCTTACCGAACACATTAAGAAGTAGGTCACTCGACAGGTCTTTTCTTTTTCTTTTAATTGAAATCAATGAAGCTGACCCTGGCAGGTAAAACTAATTAGACCATTAAAGAAGAAGCAATATTTTTAATGATGAGATATCTTGTGGACAACTTGGAGTTCTTTCTAAAGAAAATGAGTTTGAATCCAGTGTATAGGAGGAGTTGTTCCTGAATGACTTCTGAACTTTGAGGAAAATGTCACAGTACTTGAAACTCAGCCTTTCATTTTCATCAGCATTGCCAGAAGCTGCCTATCAACTCTAGCACATCTTCTCCACTAATGTAAGCAGAGAGAAATCCACAAGCAGATATTTTTCCTCTTGTATTTGGGAGCTAATTTTCTTGCAACTGAGGTTAACAGCCTCACATCTGCAGACCAGTCAGTCTGTCGGCTGCGGTGTTTTTCAAAATGCCTTCAAGGTCCCATGGGAAAACTGTGACTTCTGTATGCGTTTTAGATTGACTGAATCAACAGGTAACGCATACAGCTGATCATCACAGTGGCAGTGGCTAGTTTTACACATCAACAGAAATAGTCCAGTGAATACAGACCCATCAGGAACATTTGCATCAGTCACCCAGATGACCATTCAGATCATTCAGAATATAACCACGTGTACGAAAATCAGATGCAGGAGATACGTAACCAATTCTCAGATCTTGAGAAAATACATGTAATTCTCTCAGGTCCTGAGAGACAAGATATAACTCTGCCATAATAGACATTTCCTACCGTACCCTTCAGAAAAGTTCCTGAGAGACAAGTGACTTTGTCCTTACCCGAAAAAATTCCAAGATGTTTTGCACCAAGGCTAAAAGAAAGTATAATGTTACCTTGTACTACTGGATAATTACAATAATTTTCTTTCCATTCTGCTGCCCTGAAGAAATAAATGTGCACAGCTCAATTCCATTTTATGCATAACATATAAGCAATCAACATTGTTTAATAACTTTCTTTAAAATTGAAGGGATTTTCACTGTTTTTGAAACGAGTCCGTAATTACACACTCATTTATGCAAAATTACCTCATCTTGTAAGAGAGTAGTTATTAGTGGGATGAAATGTATCATGATCAGTAAACTGCTATAATAAGATTGGCACAAAACCCAAACGCATTTCAAAGATAAATGGTTATAAAATACAAAATAAAAATAAGATAACATGTGACTGGTTTTAGAAATAAGCTCTTGTTATTAGTTACGAAACAGATAGCCACAACATATATAAACCAAAGGGAAACATCAAACCAAAAAGGCAGCAACAGATTCAAAGTGAATACATTATTAAAAATGAGCCTGAACAAAAATTATGAAAAATCAGATATGCAGGTATTTATTATTAAAAGGCTGCCAAATATAAGGTACATATTTATTCTGTATTAAGTAATTGAAGAGCAGCATCTACCTCAAGATATTTTGCTAGAGCTACATAATAAGTATAGGATTTGAAAGCTGAATTAATGTATCTGAATGCAGATACCTAGTGCCATANACCTTGGATGGGATTTGGCTTGCAATGTATACTTTTTAAATATGAGCTAAGCTCCCGTTGCAGTCTGCAGAGACCTAATCAAGACAGCTGGAGCCTGAAGAGTAGTTCAGCTTCTCCTAGAGCAGACACCTGTATCTGGATAGCTGAATTTCTTGCAGACTCCATAGCTTTTTATTACTTGGTATTATCGTTACATTTGTTGGGAAAGAAAGATGTGGGAAGTTGTATCTTTAGGAAGCCTTGACC
>VXAV01002775.1:148008-158413 GCA_013399715.1 Alectura lathami | reverse complement strand
TGTTCCCTGAGGCTCATTATCTCTCATCAGAACAACAGATCATGCAGCAAAACCACATAAATGTCCAGCTGAATCACGCCCCAAAGCTTTCTCTGGAGAAATGCAATTGATGCTAGTGTGGAGCCAAGACAGCTAACTCAAAGCCCCTGAAACTACATCTCTGTTAGTACTCCAAGAGAGGAAAAAGAGAAATAAATTTCTAAATACCATACTTAAAATACCAGCCAAAGTTATGGCTCTTCATAAATATTGAATGAAAGGCATCAATAGTAAATGCCTCTTCATTTCTCCCCTCATCTGAATCTGTAAGGTTTTATTTTGGAAAATCAAATCTACCTACTCTGTGAACGTGGATTTCTCCCTGGAGACAAGTGAATGAACTTGACAGACAGTGATCACTGGGGCATGCCAGGACTGGGAATGCTCTCTGATGTGTGGATCCTCTTCCTCTTACAAAATGTCAGAAAACATATGAAATGGTAACTTTAAGTCTTTACTGGGAAACAATTGGTGGGAAATTCCCACCAAAGTCAGAGTTATGTGTTTGGTCTATCCAGGGGCCAAATTTGGCCTAATGCTCTTCAGAAATTATAACTGATGGTTATAAAAGATCTTATGCCACAGGGTATAAAAACCAACTCCTTAGACTTTTTCAAACTAGAGACAGTTGCCATGCATTTAAGTGGAAATTTAGTCCTCAGAAATATAACCAATTGTTAGCATTCAACATTTCCTCTCTGACTGCCAATTTTCAAACTCTGTCTCACTCGCCTACCACTTTTGTTGATATCCTGGACATCGTGTGTCCAGGATGTCGGGATCCTGATGACTGGCTCCTGATGAGCCAGTGTGTCGGGATCTCTCTCAAGCCCCAAAGTGTGGGTTCAGGCAATTCTAGGATTTAAATTCCGAATATGGGCAGCTAATGTGATGCTCTTTGTTCAGAAACATCCTCTAATTTCAAAATGATTTAGAGCGCATCAAGCAGTTGCTTTTGATAATCCCACTTTTATGTACAAATAAGGATTTTGACTACATTGTTGCCTAAATTAACAGTAAGTATTCATTCATCGAAGACAAACTAAGGTAAAAAGCCTTCTTTCCAACACAAGGCATTCCTCTTCTATTTCTTCAAAACAGATTTTTGCTTTGTTTTGCTTGTTAAGAAATGCTGGAAACAGTTTCTCAGTCTATGCCAGCAGGATATTATCACACCATATACTCCAACATCTCCAAGCCTGTTTCTTGTTTTTGCTAGTTATAGGCAGTGTGAGAAGTCTCTGAAGACCTTGACAATTCTAGAAATGATAATGAGAGCTCTGTGACTGCCTTTGTGCTGGAAAATCATTACCTGCTCCCTTCCCCGGGAGCACTTGTGTAACAACCTGTAATGAACAATCTTCTACTTTCTTTCTGCGTACACTTGCTGTAAGATCTCTCTGATATGTAACAGTATTAAAGACACGGTCTGAAAGCATGATCCACATTAATCACCAAGAGTTCTGTTGTGCCCAAAGAAAAAAAAAAATGTAGATCCAAAGACCTTTTTCACAGATAAAAGAAATGCCATTTCCTCTGATAGGCCCAAATATCCCTCATCTAACTAGGAAACAGTAAAAACCTAGTAACTCTGCTTTTGAGTCACTCCTTTTTACATAAGCAGCTAATGTGGTTTTGACATGCAGATGGTAAAAGGCAAAGTTTGTATTCGATGGTACAGAAGAGAAACCATCTCTGTTCATATTTCACTCTTCTGCAATATTGATCTTACAGGTATGGGGCATGAAGATGCTAGTATGAATTACTGAACATACATTTTTTGTTCCTTTGTTCAGCATGTGCTGTGCTGCAGAGCTACAGAATCCTTTCATTCGTCAGCTGAGCTAGATATAACCTCTCTTAGATGTACTCATTCATTTTTCATCTTTACCTGTAACTTACCGTGTTACTGCAAAAGATACAGCATGGTAGAACTGCCTTCCCATAACGTGAACATCCATTATATAAAACAAAATGTTTTATTAATACAATTAATGAATTATCTTATTAAATAAAATAATCTGTTCCATGCACTGTGAATGCAGCGCATCACCACTCTATTTAAGAAGATTTTGATAAGTAAAGATTGATGCATATTTTAACCCTAAATATCTGTGTCATTCACTGTAGAATCAGGCCAAGAGCCTGATTATGATCTAGGGCTAGAGTTCAGTGGTGCAGTCAAGCATTCATTTCAGAAGAAATTGAAGCCCTTGACTTCATTACAAATGTTGATCCAGGCAAAACAATAGACAGAAAGAGTTAATGATGTCATTGAATATAACTTTACTTACATGAAACAAGGCACCTCAACCTTTGCTAGAGAGTTTACTGGAAACTTTTCACAATTTGGATCCTGAAGGAGCAGCAGAGATGAAGCTTTATGGACTGATGGCAGCCCCCGTTCCCCGTTCCCCGTTCCCCTGCGCTGCTTGGAGGAAATAGGTAGAGGAGGGTGGATGAGAGAAAGGTGGTTTTAGTTTGGTTTTAGTTCACACTGCTCTAGCCTGTTAGCGGTAGGCAGTAAATTTCATTAATGTGTCTTATGATGAGTCTATTTTTCCTGTGGCGGTAACTGGTGAGTGATCTCCCTGTCCTCATCTCAACCCATGAACAATTTTACAGTATTTTCTTCCCATACTGCTGAGTAAGGGGACAAAGAGAACCACTTGGTGCGCACTTGGTGATCAGCAGGCCAACCCACCACAATGGCACTTCAGCCTCAGACTTTATATACATAGACGACTTGAGCCTACAGATCTGTAGAGTCTTGGCACTACTGGCACTGGTGCTTTTCTTAATAGGAGAGCAGAGCCTAGCAGGATAAAAATAAGTAGCTTTTGATTTCAGAGATTTAATAGAAACAGACATGTCTGCTGTGAAAAATTCAAAGGGTGAAAATTTGTTTTGAAATGTCAGCCCTATGGACATTCCCCATTAACTTGAATAAAGTCTCTATTTCACTACTGGGACTCATCTCAGCTCTTTCTGCCTGTGGTTCGTCAGAGATGCTCCCTCATCAGAGATGTCCACACTTCCTACAACACGGCCAAACTTTTTACCCCTGAGGCAAGCCCATGGTCCCTCTTTATCCTAGTCCTAAGTATCCTAGTCCTAAGTAACAACTGCTGGTTGCTGTCAGAGACAGTGTACAGAACTAGACAGCCCTTTTGTCTGAACGAAATGTTCTTATGTTCTTAGAAGAAGAAAATGCTGCATGTTCTTTAACACACCATTAACTCACAGGAATAGTTATCTTGCATCAGCACAGATGGATTACACTTGTCCAAGAGATTTTAATCACACTACAAAGTCACAATCATTGTAATAGGCCTTTGCCAATACCCTGCTTATTCTTGTATCTTTTTAGACCTGTGGACAGCTCCTGTGGTTCTTAATGATACATTATGCCGAGCTACTCTGATCTTTCACTCAGGACATTTTGGGACCTTACTTGTCTTTCTGGACTCACAAAGGAAATTGTAGGATGGCATTAGTGGTCCATTAGCTCTTGAAAGCAACTTACCTGATATAAATGAAAGTGGCGTCTGAGCCCAGCTGGGCAGATTAATCCAAATATGAAGCATCAGCACACTTAAGTGAGAGCTAAGGATGGGAGGATGTTGACATTCAATAACTTAAACTTTGCACTGAGGGCTGAGACACTGTTAGTTTGGAAAACGGGAACTGGAGGGAATCTGTTTCCCCCTCTGAACAGGAAACGCAGCACTGAAAGTAAACACATGGGTCAGTAACCAAACCAGCCAATCCTTTTCCTGCTGTGATCCATCTGAAAAGCAGCTAGCTCACTTCCATCATTCTTACTGCATTGCAAGATTGCCCTCTGATTTCCAGCCTACATTTATTCATAGCTCCTGTACACACAGGAATGAAAGTGTCAGCGCTGAGAGTTGTGACTGCTAGCAGCTTGGAAACAAAAGGTCTTTTGCTTGTATCTGGAGGCCCATTGGCAGATCCACGTCATCATCTGCAAGCAAAACATTTCACATATGGCATGGATGATAATGTCAGTGATATACCTTGTGCCCGATCTCCAGAGATCTACGTGGAGACATAAGCTGAAGAGTGCATGAGCTGAGGAGTCTTGTTAGAAGCATTTAACTGCAGCTGAAATTCAGAGCATGTTTTATCAGAGATTTAATAAAGCTAATCGCTTGCTCAGGGGCTGTCTCTCCTTCAGCTCTTTTGCATGAATAGAAATACATCTGCCAGGACAACAGTCTGGCAGTTCTCACTTCAGCTGGTCTGACACATCAGGACTACAGAACAGGAAAAATGCAGGAGGCTGCAGAGACTGAGAGACTGCAGAGGTTCCAGTCTTCTCTCTCAGAGAGGACTGGCGGATTTGTTGTTGCTCATTTGATCTGCATACAATTTCTTCTATGTGGTTGACTGAAATATATGCAGGTTGCCTGTTAGTTAGGCAATAATGACATGTCCTGCCCAATGCAAGTCACCAAGCGCTGCAGAGAAGACAGGTTAGCAAACTGGAAAGGCAGTCAGAAGCAAGAGCCTATTTCTCATCCAGCTGATGACCAGGAAAAAAGATATACTTCATCTCTCGTCACTGCTTCACCACTTATCCATTCAAAACCTTCTCAGATATATCCACTGTGCTTAAATGAAGAGTTTAGAGCAGACAGAGGATTATTTAAAAAACAAATAAAAGAGAAAAAGGAGAGAGGGAGAAAAAGGAGAGAGGGAGCTCTGAGAGGAAGAGGCAGCTGTGCAGACAGGAATGCAAAGGTCAGGGGTAATTAAGTATTCAAGCAAGAAGAAACCTGACCTTTGAAGGGGCAGAACTGGAGTCCCAAATCTACTTCCCACTCTATGCCTGTATTAGTCATCAAGTCATCTCTGGTGCCCTCAGCACAAGAAAGACATGGAGCTGTTGGAGCAGGTCCAGAGGAGGGCCACAAAGATTATCAGAGGAATGGAGCACCTCTCCTGTGAAGAAAGGCTGAGGAAGCTGGGCCTAGAGAAGAGAAAGCTTTGGGGAAGCCTCACTGTGGCCTTCCAGTACTTAAAGGTAGCTTATCAACAGGATGGAGATCAACTTTTCACATATTTTGACAGTGACAGGACAAGAGGGAAAGAATTTAAACTAAAAGAGGGGAGATTTAGGTTAGATGTTAGGAGGAAATTCTTTACTCAGAGGGTGGTGAGGCACCGGCACAGGCTGCCTGGAGAACCTGTTGATGCCTCATCCCTGAAGGTGTTCAGGGACAGGCTGGATGGTGCCCTGGGCTGCCTGATCTAGTGGGGGCAGGGATTTGGAGCTGGGTGGGCTTTCTTTAAGGTCCCTTCTAACCCAAGCCATTCTGTGATTCCGTAATTCTATGATACTACCCTGGTATCAGAGGCCCAAGCTCGCTACTCTGCTATTCCCTAACCAGAATTTGGGTAAGGAATGGATGCCTATCTCCTTGTGTCCCAGGCTTCTGAGCCAGCTCATGCCCCCAGACATGGGTGCCAAAAGCTGCTGAATCCATCCAGATGAGTTGTAGTGCCCAGCAGTGGGGGAGAGGAAGAGGCCATGCTGAGTTTTCAGGTTCCAAAGCTCAAAATACAACCTGACATTTCATCTCTAAAGCAAAAGGGCTTCAAGCTGCCCTTCCTAGAGGAAAAGAAAAATAGATTTGGTCTTGGGAAAAAGGTGTAGTTACACTCAAGTGGAACAAAGCCGAGAGCTCCAAAGGAGTATGGTGGAAGTACTGAGACATGGCTAGGAGGCCCTGAGGAGGCATCCAACCCTCAACGGCTGTTGAGTTTGCTATCTTTTTGATAGGCATGTGGTGGTTTGTTAATTTCTTGCCCTTTCCACTTCATTTACCTGAGTGGTTCTAACTGCTGAAATGAAAAACAAAAGCTCAGACCTAGGATTTACCTTGTATTGCCACCTGATGTAATAGAATGTGACATACAGTGCCAGCTGCAGTCACAACCTATATCCTAAAATAACTTAATAGCATATGTCATGACGTGAAATAATAGGAAAAGCTGCATGACAAATTAAAACTTTAAAAAGCAGTAGCAGCTGGATGTGAAATCCTTTCTTCAATAATTCCCATAGCACTCTTGCTGGAATATGTTCCAATGTTCAGTGTTAACAGACATGGCACACCAGTTCAACTCCCTTTCCAGTACACCAGAACAGTGCAATATGCATAACTTTGTTCAACAAATCCATGACATTTGGAGCTTTTACTTTCTAATTGGACAGATATGGTGTGGATCTCTTACTGAACATTTTCACAGTTCACCACGTGTGGTAGGCAACACCAACGGGCCACCATTGACTTTGGTACAGACATTTCAAAGCCATCAGGTTCACTGATTCTGCTTGGATTCAGGGAGCTGGTGTGAAGAGCTGCCCCTGTATTTCATAGCTCCAGACATGTTTCAGTGGCACTTGAAATGTCTGTACAATAAGAGTGACATCCTCTTCACCTTTTTTTTTTTTTTTTAGGGGGGGTCCTTTGTAGACTTGATGTATTGAGAGTCCTATTTAATATACAATGCTGTAAAGGGTATATGATACAAGCACAGGATCTGTTGTGACACTGACATTTTCCCATTTCACACAAGTCAGCTGGACAGTACAGAAGGGGTCTAAGGATCATAGCATTATGCTTGCTATACAATGAAATCAGCTGCTGTAAGATTTTTTGTGAAGATTAAAGGCTTTATGTTTCCACCAAAACCAATAACCAATTCCATAACTTATTGCTTTTTCAGGTAAAAAGACTTTCTACAATCGCAGAAGTGAACCCACTGCAATGGCATACATTGCTAGGTCTCTTGTTTTAGATCAAATGAACTATGTTTATTTTTTCCAGCTGAACCTCCCTAGGTTGATTGTTTAAACTTCAGAGGTCAAAACTGCATTATTCATTCTAAGCTATTTTAGTAAAGAAGCACTTTAAGATGAGTTTTTAATATATATAAATATGCATAAATACACACATATTCCATTGACTGAATATGAAAAATAAACACATTTCTACAGATGCAAATACCATCACTGTGGAAATTTATTCTTTGGTCACATACACTTTTTGCCATCAGATGTGTGTTTGAGATGATCGAGTGTGCAGTCATATACCTCTGCTATCAGAGGGCTTTGAAATTTTTCTATCAATAATCTCCACCATTGCAAAAGAAGGAATGCATCCAGGCTTTACAGCCACGTTTATTTCCCACAAGACCTTTAATCTCCTTAAGAAGAATTTGTACCTCCTTGATATTTAGAAAACTGGAGAGGTCGGTTGACTAGGGCTGCATTCACTTTATAGACTACCTTAGCTTTTTCATAAACAGATTATTTCCTAGCATTACTTTGTGGAGTCATGAATATTACTCATACTGACACTACTAATATTATGCTCTCAAATCTCTCTCCTATGTCTGGCACATTGTTATGAGAACCTTGCATACCAAAGTGCCATCTGTTCACTGCAAACAAAGTTACGTGCAGAGCATTCAGGCTCTGGAGTTCAGGGCAATAAAGATTCCCATATGTTCTGAAACACCAACCTCAACATCAGTCCTACTAAGGCATACTGTGACTGGCTTTAAACCTTATATGCACATATATGCATACACACATTTAGCAAGTAAGACATGAAGAAAAAGGAGAAAAAGAAACTGCTATTTCATTCCACAGAATGGAGCAGATTTGTGGCTGGTAGATCATTCATCATTGACCTTCAAACTCTAAGCAATTCTCTGTATAAGATCTTGCTGAAAATGGGACAATCATGGGATATGCCTAATCATTTTACGGAATTTTCAGTTTCAGGAGCTACTGTGTCTTTAAAAGGGAGAACTAAACAAAACAAATCTTACTGAAAATCAAACCTAATAAAGGAGTTGCATAACACAGGCTTTTTATGAAAATGCTCTATTCATTGTTCGTTACCTGACACTTGAACAGCCTTCAGTCACCAGAGGTCATGCCAAAATACTAAGAAACAAAATGCTACCTAAGTTATTTGCAGAACTGGGAAGATAAATCAAGAATTGGTGGCTTTGTCAAGTACTTCAGAAAACACTAATTTCTTCTTTACACCTTCAAGGAAAAGAAACAGCCTCTCATGTTAACTCCAGAACATCTATTAGCATTGATAGCTACATAAAGTAATTATTTTCAAAGCATGATGGATGCAAGCATAATTTCTTCACAGTTACAACCAAGGGTTCCTATCTAAAACAATGTCAATTCATCTTAAATGACTCGTGATACTACTTCTACTCTTCAACCAGTATAGGATGCTGATTCAACCCCAGCAATGCCAGTGCTTTCACAGAAATAAAGTCCTCAGAGGCGGTTTTCCAAAACAAATGCTCTTAATCCATCTCAGAATGTGAAGGATCATGTCAATGCATTCACAAGGAAAGTTTGAAATATATGGATTTAATTCTCACTCTGGAAAACTTTGATCTTCACACATTTCCCTTCACAAATATAAATGTTTATGACAACCTTGGGAAATAATCTTTCCTTTGGGAATTATGTTTCACTTTTAGTATACACATCTTAGCAGAGATGTTGAATAGGGCTTAAAAATTACCCAACAATTCAGCAAAAAATATAACCTTTCTTTTTTACAAATTTAGAAATTTCCATTTTCCAGTGGTTTCAAGATTGGCTCTTAAAGCAAAAAACTTTTGCATCCAAAATTCACCAATGTCCTCTATAGCATGAAAGACATGCTGGTTTAAAGATGTAACAAAGTATTTTTTGTAATATTCAGAAATACTTTTTTGACCAAGGAACAAGATCTGCAATGTCTACAGGTATACCCAGGCTAAAGCACCCAAACTTACAGGAGTAAAGAATTTCATATTGAGAAAATAGAAAAAAAACTGTCCATAGTACCCATACAGGGAGTGGAAATGTCCTGGCTGTGGATTCGTTTCAAAAGGATCAGTTAGAAGAAAAGAATTATGAAAAACAACAGTGAAGTACTGACAGTACCAAGCAGTATATGGAAACTTGGAAGACAGCAATGATTAACTGGAGAGGGAAATCTACCCACTTTATATGGCAGAGAATCTTTATTGGCATTCAAACACTCCCATATTATTTAGATAGATTTTCTGCGAGTTCTGTGAGTTCGAATACTAACAAGACCTCAAACTGTACGTTTGCATCACTGAATTGCAAAATACGCGGAAAATCTCTTGCAAAGAACCTACATATAAATGAAACGTAGACTTCTCTGGTTTACCATACAGTGAACACCTGGTATCGTAATGACACTGGAAGAGCAGTGGCAGCTGAAGACAGTGCCCTTATTGTGTTTACCCTGCTGGTTTTTTGGCTGGTGGACCTAGAACCTATATGAACCAAAGGGTGCTAGGAAGTTAACAGAGTTCATTGTTTTTCATGCTTTTCATTCAGCAGTTTACATAATTTAACCATCCTTTTCAATGATTTTTCATAATAGTTTAAATCATTTATTTATATGATTGTTATATAATTAATCTAAAACATTTCACATATATTTATGAAGTGGAAAGTGCTTCTGAAAAAACATACATAATATAAAATTATGTCTGTACATTCAAACAAAAAGAAAATGAAGGTAAGCATAGTATTTCTGGTAGTTCTCTTACTTCCCAGACTCCTTGTGTCTGAGCAGCCAAAGACAAGCATTTGAACAGCCTGTCAGACACAAATGATTACAATATAGCAGGAAATCAAAAGAGAGAGAATTAAATCATTTTATTACCATGAAAAACCTGCTAACGTTCCCAAAGGGACTCTGCAAGGAAAAAGTCAGCTGAGGGTGCCTATCTCAGTAAAGCATTCTGCGATCTGTTCATGCCTATCCCCTCCTCTATGTCAGAACACGTCAGACTGAGCCTTGAAGCCAGCAGGGTATCATCAAGAATAAATCATGTCCTTTGTCATCAAATATTTGCTGTTGTTGCATGCACATGGTTTGCATTTCCCTCAAAGCACACAGCCCAACTCGTTCCAAGTCCACAGCGTCAGAAGCGTTGGTGTCACATTCTGAAAAGCTGTACTGCATCTNNNAAGCTGTACTGCATCTGGGCAGGTCACCTTGGTAAGGCCATAACAACACCTGCTGCTTGCTGTAACGTTCACTGTGCTGAGTTAGCCCTATGCACAAGTGAGGTTTCTTTCTCCTGTGTGGGCACTTCACTGCAAGATTAAAAACTGTGCGTCTATAAAGCCACTTTACAGTTCTCCCTCCTCCATGTATGTGCATATATGCCCATGGCTGACTACTCTGATATATATTCTGATATATATATATATATATAAAAAAAGCCCTCTGAATTGAAATTCTACATACTCTAAGCCATCATTTCT
>VXAV01002775.1:125162-142366 GCA_013399715.1 Alectura lathami | reverse complement strand
TTACTCGTTTATATATAGTTCCTATTAATATTTATTTCTATAATTTCCTTTAAGGTTTACAAAACATTTATTATTAATACTTTCTACAAGCACTGTACTTGATTTTGTGCTAGTACATGACATTTGCAAACCTACAGAAACTCACAGGTAAAAGCAACTGCCTTGATTTTAGTCCTCTTTTATCCTTTGATATTCTGGGTCTCTCTCTTCTAACAGAAAAAAAAAAAAAAATGTCCGTAGGGAGAGTAAACAATACCATTCTGTTAATTTTAGAGAGTTCTGAGGATCTTAACTTCCATGGCTTACACAGAATACTACCTGCAATAAACTTAGTGTCATTCATGTGTAATGGAGCGTTAGACTCAAAACTGAGAAGCAGGTAATCGCCTGGGCTAGAACTATACTTTGTTTTTAAAAAGTAAAAACAGTGACCACAACAGAATAAAACATGGCATGCTAACACATAATTGTGAGCATTGTTATTCAATCTGATATCTAATCCTTTGCTGTGGAAAAATTATGCCTTCTCTTAAAAGATACTGTGAGTTTAACTGGGCTTGTACAGAAACAGAAAAGACTATATACTTCTTATGAAATAATGTTAAGAGGAAAAGAAAGGATATATGTGAGTACCACCCTGAGGTGATGCCAGGAGACAACCCACCTATGTGTACCTGCCTGAATGGGAGAAGCACTCCTGTTACTCACCATATAGATGCAGCGTAGCTGCAGAAAAGATTAATAAATAAGCAAATGTAACCTCTGAGCTACTACGGGTAATCAAGCGCTTAGATGGGTTGAAAATAGCCTCTTGACTTCTCCCCTGTCAAAGATTTAATTTTATTTTTATTTTATTTTTAAGGAAGTGAGATACAAGCTTGTAATGAAACACAAGATAATCGATTCATTTGTTTAAGTAATTCTTTATTATAACTCACTAAATGAATATGAGGAGTTTCCTAAAAAGTCTGTTTTCTGGTGATCAGTACGTATTACTGCAGCACTCCTAAATAAGGTTACAGATAACTTAATCCTGGCAGGAAAATCAGGCACTGGTGACATCCCTGAAGGTAAAGGTGACCTGTGAAAAGAGAAGTGATACTTCATTAACTCTATCCTTACCTCTTCATGAAACCAGGTGCCCATGTGATATGATATCTCTAAATGACAGAAACAGAAAATAAAATCTGATAATAAAATTAACATACATGAATTCTGGCTCACCTCCCTAATATCTCACCTATCTTACCAACAGTAATTAAAAAAGAAAATTAGCTACATGCTCAGTTTCCATGAGGTGATAGGCAATGTATTTAATCTGTAAAGTTATAGGCACTAGAGGACCATGTCACTGGGTGCCAGTGAACTTGAGACCAGAATTCTGCATACAAAATTTTTTGTAAGGACTTCTGCTCAGCCGAGGTCTCAATAATAAAACCATCAGCTGAATTCTTTCAAGTCTGATTTCAAACTGAAATGCACACCAGCACAGTTGGGATATTCATTCCGCATAAATAATGGCTTTGCCGATTTATGGCTCCACCGATAAAGTACAGCAAAAACACAGTGCCCATCTCCTCCTGATAAGAACACAAAAATATCAAGATTATGTAAACAGATCATTTTTACAGGAAGTTTGTATCCAGAGCTGGTAAACAGTATCTGGTAAAAAAGCACTAAACAAACATCAAAGAAAGGCTTTTTGAAAGAAGTCAGATGAGCTTAGACACTTAAATGACACCAGCCCTCCCTAAATTTGCCATGGGCATGAGCTAAAACAAATAGTCACACATCTAGCAAGTTATTTTTGCTGTCCTTTAGGTTTTTGTTTTTTTTTTTCTCTCTTGTGGGGACCGATGTCAGCAAAAATTTTACTGGAATCTGTATCCTAACTCAAGTATCCCTGTGTTTTGGATAACACACACTATTATTCACAACATTAAATGCCATCCACTAGTTTCTAGAAGTAAGGATGCTCACTTTATGAGTGAGAAGGTGTGCTACAGGGCAATACCTCAAGAAATACAACTCAGACTGACATCTGCATCTGTGGTCTGTTCACAACTTGTTAAGGCAAGAACCACCACACACACAGAACTGAGATCCCCTGTGATTTTTGGGTGCCAACTATCACTTTGTTAGAGATAAATACCTAATTAACCAGAGTTGTTGTCAACCTGTACCTGACTTTGAAAGAAGTTGTTTCTATTGCAGACCTCAAGAAGAGGTCATACCCCAGAAAGCTTACTAGGCACTGACGGTTCATCTAATGCAGCCTGCTATCTCTGCCTATGATCTTTGCTCCAACTGCATTCTTGGACCATCACAGCTACAGCAATACCTCAACCATCTGCAAGAAAGCCATGAATGTGCCCTTTGCAGAGCACATGCAACAGATAACATAGCTTTGGGGGAGTGTCTTCATTACCCTAGAGATGGTCTGTGGATACACGGTGAACCTGTACCTCAGAAGGTGGGAATTTAAGCTCCAGCAGCCTTGTACCTTATGCCTGGTGGCTTTATGGGATGTTTTCCAGTGTTAGGTTTGCTGCTGTGGCACGAGTACAGTCATCGTGAGTGTGCAGTAAGGATGTGTCTGGAACTACCAGATATTTGACAGTCTAGGCAAATATACAAACTCCTCCAAATTCCTGCCTGAATAAAAAGAATATGCCTTCAGTGCTCAGAAGTGAAATGGCAACTCAGAGGCATGCAGTTAACTACGAGTTTCTGATCAGTGCTTGTGAGATAAACAAACCCAAATGTCTCTGGGTCATCCAGCTAGCACTAGAGAGCCAAGGGTATCTTGGCTCCTTATCCAGACTGGTGTGCTCAAGGAGCTCACAAAGACAGGGTAAAGAAAAAGTGACCTCAGCATCTGTCTGTCCCTATGTGGCTCCGTGCTACAGCAACTGGGAGCTAAAATGTGACTTCACAGCCTCACTCCTTTAAAGTGCAGTTGACTTTCTAGAAAACAGAGGCGTCCCACTGCATTCACAGCCCTTTCTGGACAGCGCCAGGAACAATGCAGACACTTGCAGACCCTGAGCAGCCTGTTACCCCAGGTGAGCTTTTGGTTAAATAGACCGCCCTGGCTCCTATGGTAAAGAGCATTTGTGTTCTGGGCCGGTAAGGTAATGCACATCTTGGGCTGACAGCTGGAGGTATTCTCTGCTGTCCAAAAGGCACAGAAGTCTTCCACTTTTCTGGTCACAAAACTCTGGGCAGAAAAAATATCCAGAGGCAAGACCCCATGCAGCTAGTCCTTGCGCAGAGGCAAGAAGCCCACTCACGGTGCGGTGCCAGGCTGAAAGCAGGAGGCAGATACCTAAGCCACAGCAGCTGGCAAACAATTAGCATTTACACAGCTCTCCAGTTATTTGCAAATGTTTTTTATCACTACTTAACCTCTCGTCAGCTCCATTTCCCCATGGGTACCCAAAAAGTCAGTGGATGAGCTGCAAAATATGTCTCTTCCTGGCTCCAGTCTTTGCCAGGAACACAGGTGCTACTTTAGTAGCTCCCTGTAGATGCTCTTCGTGCCTGGCAACAATAAACCAGGTTTTTCTGACAGCAGATTAATTATAGGGGACTCCAAACAATAGAAAAGGCAAGTGCAAAGTGCCTTGCTTCAACTTCTGAGGCAAAAGTATAACCCGTGCTTGCATGTGTGTTTTTTCCCTCCCATAAGTTATTCTCATTGTCTCTTCACCTACAGAAGGGAGAGTTGAACCTGATTTTACTCAGCCACTCAGGGAATACTCTCCTGCTAGCACCTTTGTTTAAGCCCTGCTAAAATCTTATGAAATCACTGGAACTTCTTCGTACTCCAGCAGGAGAGAATTTGGTTCAGCTCCTTCCTTTCCTCTGGTGCCTTTGATGCCCTTTTCAGCAAACATCTTTACTCAGGAGCAGCACCTGTCTGAAAGACTCCAATATAACATGGGCTTTTAGGTTTTGTCCTGCAGGAATATTATGGCAATTTCCATAACAATTTCTGAAATGTTACACTTTGAGCAAACTTTGACTCAAAATACCATTCCTGTCGGAATCATGGATGGTGAGCCAGAAGCAAACAGCAGTTTGATTTGGTCTGTTCATAGGGAGGGCAAAGGAAATGAACCTTATGCAGAGGGAGGAAAAGCAAAAATGTCTTCTAGACAGTAACATTAAGGCACTGTGTTAGCATACACCAAAGCTACAAAGAGAGATTTACTGTAGGCAATATTAAGCTCCTTGTATAGCCTGAAAGACATTCAGACATTGAGCAGCAGAGAGAATGAATCTAGGTCTGGTGAAATGCTGCTGAAGTGACTATTTAAAACACTCTCCTATAAAATGCAGCCCCTCTGTGAGACAGCAAAGGACAGCTGAGGTGAGGTTATCTCACCTAGTTATACTTGGTGCCGTTCATAATCTCTTTCAGATATTTCTTTTAGGGTTAGGAGAATTGCCTGTTTTTCTCCCTGTAGAAGAAGATTAGACAACAAATGCTGATGTAGATGGCTTGTCTTGGTCAACTGCATCCCCCCAGCCTCTTAAGGGGCAAATTTTTAGCAGGCAGCTCCTTTTCAAACAAAGCAAACAAAGCAAACACTATTTTTCCTTCTGTAATTAAGAGGAATCAAACCGCAGCCAACTGAGCTGAGCGCTTGTTTCCCTTTTTTGTTGTGGATGAAAAAGGAGGTAGCAGGTTTCCAAGTCAGCAGTAAAGAAGAGCTGCAAAACAACACAAGGAAGGAAAGGGAAGAGTGCAAAGCACCTGAACTAGGACAGAGAGGGATTTCTCCCAGTGTTGACGCTGCAGGTACCACGTGGCATCAGCTGTTGCATCTTGGAAATGTACAGCTGGGGGAAGTCACATCCAAAATGGACCTGTCCTGGGAAAAGATAAAGCAAGTAAATTGTCAACAGAATCTTGTCATTTAGGGGACTTGAATCTGACATGACAACAAGCAGAAACAAACAAACAAAAAAAATGGGTAGGACAATTTTGGACTGTGCCTCATCTTGGCAAGTGCAGATTTTTGTTTTCCAGCATCCCACAGCTTTCAGTGGTACCCATTTTATCATCCAGAAAAGTTCAGGGAACAAGAGGGAATTCAGAGAAATAGGATGAAAAGGATTCTAGCTTCAGAGGAAAGGAAATATTGAAAGTATGGAAGCAGCAAGTGTATGTTACATATGGAGATATGATTTTAAGGATATCTTGAAGAACACTGGATTTTTTTTTAAGATGGGTGTTTGCTGAGATCAGATCAAACAATATTTTTACATTAAAGTGTGTGAAAGACCAAAAGGATTACAAAAAGACAGAACTGTTTAAAGAGGGGTTATACAGAAACTGGTAAGAAACCCAAGAGAAATATGAGGAGAAGATTGCCAAAACCTGACATCTAGTAGGCTAAGTCTCCCAAAATTGAGAAAATTCACTTTACTTGAGCTTATTCAAAACAAATAAAATACTAGACAATTTTTCTAGAAATAACCCACCATTCTGGGAGTATTTATCCTTTGATATAATGGTTCCAACCTCTAAATAGCTGTTATACATAGCTCAGACTTCTGCAAATTATCTTTTCAAAAAAAGTCAGTGAGATCATTTTATTGAATGAAAAAGGCTGTAGATTAATTCAGAGTGTAAAGGCAAGTTTTTGAGCCTGTGTGTCTATAGGCTAAAATAAAGTTGCCTGTTTTTAAAAGGTACAGGCTGCCAGCAATTTCCACCATATTCAATGAGAGAAATGCGAAAGACAGAAGATGAAATGTAAAATCATCCTATGGGTTTGTCCCATGACGTTTAAGGCAGTTGAAGTTGCTTTCTCCCAGTCTGGTGAATTTTGGCAGCTGTCCCAAAGGTGTCAGCTCTAACGTGGACAACCTCAAATGGAGGTGCCTTGGTAATCACTCCTGTGACATCTGCCATACCTGCATCCAGCAGTGGGGGCTGCAGAAGGGTAAGATGTATGCAGCCAGGATCCCGGGGCTACCCCTTGCAAACAGCCCGTGCTGGGATTTCAGCCTGATGTTCAGGTTTGGAAAACTAGTGAAAGTGGGACTGAAGCGACCCTTGAATCCTGTGCATGCAGCAGAAACAACCTTGGTACTGTGTACTGGACTCCTGGTTCTGACACCTCAGTTCCCCTTGCATTCAGGCTTTCTCACCAACCCTGGGCCACAGATTTCCTGACCCCAATTTTCACAGCCCTCTAGGTCAAATGGGACTGGCGCAGCTTGATGAGTCTGAACTGGGCTGCTTGTTCAGTTTGAGTATGTCAGCTCTTTAACCTGAGAATATGCTTCACCAGAACATTTAATTTTCCATAAACTGTTCTTTTTAAACACATGAGTAAGCACTCAAAGTTTGGTAGATGACTATTCATGCACAAAGGCGACACCAAAAGTCCAGGGAACAGATTCATCCTCTGGTTTCCTTACAGAGATAAAGACACCTGGGCTATTAATAGTTATGATGAGCTTTTTATTTTTCAGCGAAAGGTGGATTCTCTACAGGTGACTGTTACAGAAAGCAGGATTCATCCAGGTCTTGGACGTTTACTGTATGCAGTTCTTTTAAATTGATTTACTTTTTCTAGATGATTCCTCCATCAGTCGTCAAGTATTTAGCTCAAGTATGTTTTAGATACCAAAAGTTAATACAGTTACAGAAAGTTACTGCCCAAAATTTCACAACTCATCAGGCTGTATTTAGCATTACCAGGTGACAACAGCTGGTGATGGCCACAGCCCTGCCCCTGCTCACCACGCCCCCTTTACTCCTTCTGTAGACCCAAATGAGCCCATCCTGCATCTGCTCTGTTCCCACTCCAGCAATTCTTGCCAAATTACCAAAATCAGCACTTATTCCTTAACAGCCACTCAGTGCAAGCCAGACTCAAGTTTCAGTGTTTGGCTGCTGAGACCTTGGATTAAAAATGAAGCTATGGGCATAAATTAATTTTGACAACTGACTCAGAGAGTCTAACTACAGAATCTGTGCATCAGGAAACTGATACCCTGATCAGGTGAGAAAGGACTTCTGGGTTACTTATGGCTGCTTTCTCCTCTTGCAGTAGAAACTCAGTCAGATTTCTGCAGCCTTCCACTGTTTTTTTAATGATCATAAATACTTTCAAGCAATAACATTATCCCTTTTTCTCCCTGAGTCTTCATTTGGAAGTACAGTCTTTCTTCATACCTCATTTGAAGATTGTTCTGCTGATTTTTTTTGAGTATTGGGAGCATCAATAGAGCTACACTGATTTGGGAGGGGGAGGGGGACGGGCAGGGCTTGGCAGAAGATTTTTAGAATGTGTAAGTTTTTGCTGTTCTTCCTTCTGAGATTTTTTTTTGTCTGGCACATGATGCAAATCTTGTTTCTTCGCTGGATGCACACCCTGAGTGAGAAGGACAAGGATCTATAGGAAGAAATGCTCAAGGAATTAAAGTACACACACATTATCAAGGCAATTGAAAATTAACATTCCCCAAGGTATGGTATTGGCAAGACTGTCAGAGTGAATATAGCTCAGAGGAGCAGCAAAGACATTCCCCAAGGAAGAAACAGATAAAACAGCTCAGCATGAAAAGTATTCACAAAGGCATCCCTGATCACGACAGCCATTGCACAGGAGAGGGATCAAATCCATATAATAACTGAAGTAAAATCTGCAGTGGGAGCTCAGAAGTTCCTCAGCACTGGGGGATCTTCCCCAAGGAGACACTTTGCATAAACAGCCATTGTAGAGAAGATAGAAACGCTGCCTGAGACAGCACGAACAAATTCACCTGAGAGATGTTGTATAAATATTTGAAATGGAAGAGGAGCTTAACATAAGAGCTGTTTCAGCCCTAAAAGGCTACCCCAGCTCCCCCGGTTGGACAGCAGGAGAGGCCACAGCTCTGTGATGAAATCAAAGCGAGTGTCCGCAAGTGCGAGGGGGAGGAGGGCCTTTCTTGGGAAGCTGCTTTGCTGAAAGCGGAAGACCCATGCAGGAGAGATACTTAGGAAAGAGGCCAAATGGGAAAAACTTCTACCCAGCCCCAGGGGGAGTTCTTGCAGAGGAGAGGCCAGGGTGAACCCACAGAAGATCTCTTCTTTGCTCTTACACCAGGGATAAGGTGTTTGGGTTCACAAGCGGGCACCTGGGGAGGGAAGGCTTCCTTATTCACCCTCACTGAACACTTTGCAGTCAGAGGGACAGAAAGAGGAGAGGGGAGAATAGGAAGAGGAGCGAGATGGGCACTGAATGAGCAATTGTGGCACCAGGGAAGAGGAAGACGGTGGTGTGAATCTGGGTTTTCTGCCTTCCTGGGTAGCTTTTGGAAAAAGAAGCCCAACAGAAGGCATCTTGTTCCAAACAAGGTGGAGACAATGTGGAGGGAGCATCTAGTCCCATCAGTGGTAGGAGCAGAAAAAGAGGTATTTGAACAAAGCAATGAAGAGGCAAGATTATTTCACAGAGGCATGGAAACTGTCTTACTAATACAAGCAGTTTAAAACGCCAGGGTCCCATCTGGCTTCAGCTCTTCTCATCTGTCCTTTTCCTGGGAATTTCTGGAAAGCGCTCCATTGGAACCTGGAAGTCCCATATGGGGCATGTTTTCATTTTCTCACAGCGGAGTATTACAGTATCTCAAGAGTATTTCTGTCCTGCAGTAGTGTAAAGGGTTAATATCACTCAAACTCTTAGAAAGGCTTGTCCCAGTTCCTATTGCAGTTAATTAATTTTAATTTAGCAAGGTTAATCAACAAGTAGTGAAACCTAACCAGACTTGCATTTCCCACCTTGATAGGCATTTTATATTGAGATTCAAGACATCAGAACTTGCTCCAGCACCCACGTTTTGAAAACTATTAACCCTTTTCATGGCTGAAGCCACCCCCAGAGAGGGAGAGACTCCCAGAGGAGAGATGTACTTGCCAGAATGTACCCCACACAGAGCTGGGTGTGCTGCACAGGGCAACCAGCCTGCACCTATGGCTGAGGCACCAAGCTCGCTGCTGCTGCCTTGTAGTGAAGAGGTAAAAGTGCATAACGCATTTCTAAGATTCCTGTGGCTTCAATAGACAGAAACATGGCTTTCTCTCGCATTCTGTGTGATAGGACATGAGGAAACAGTCTCAAATTGCACAAGGGGAGTTTTAGATTGGATGTTAGGAAGAATTTCTTCACAGAGAGGGTGGTTAAGCATTGGAAGCATCTACTCAGGGCAGTGGTGGAGTCCCCATCCCTAGTGGTATTTAAAAGACACGTGAACGTGGCACTAATGGACACGATTTAGTGACGGGACTTGGTAGGCCACACTGAATGTTGGACTTGATGATCTTGAGGGTCTTTTCCAACCTAAATGATTCTATGATTCTATTCAGGGATTTGGTCTGCCACTTGAGGCTTTCAGAGGACAATGAAAAAAGAAAAAAAAAAAGAAAAAAGAAAAGGTAAAAAGGTTGCATCAATCTGGGGAGTCCACTGGCACAAATGTTTTGGAAACACAAGAAATCAAATCTGGATCTCAGATAGACAGGCCTCAAGCCTGTTTCCTGAGCTACAGCTACAGTTCAAAACATGTATTTCTGATTTCATTCAGAACCCTGAAAATTGAATTTTTTAATTCTACATTTTGATTAGTTCATTTTAAGTGGAGATAAAACATAAATGACCTTCTACATCAAACAACAATTCAATACACACTTCTGACTTGCAATGTTTGTCCACACGTTTACCCCTGAAATGTTTATAGAAGCCTTTTACCTCAATAACAATGCCAAAACAGCATTTAACCATGGGCTTATAGCCACTTTCTGGAACAGCAATACCACCTACAGTTTCATAGACACCTAATGTTGTCTCCGAATGCCAGACTCTAACAAAGCCAGCATTTGAACAGACAACTCTGGCTCTGGGCACATGCCTCAAAATAATTTCTTCCTCCAAATGCTCTTCTCATTCAGTTCTCGGTAATAATGATGACATCATGGAATACAGTATGTCCTGACATCTTTGGGAGCGTCACACTTTTTCAAACATTTCCAGGATCTTTAAGCACTGAACAAAGGAACCCAAACTCTGACCCATAAATGCTTTCCCATCACTGTTTCCTCAAAGAGGAAAGTCTTTTCTTAGCCAAGCCACTCAGGTTTCTTACACACCTTTCCTACTTTTGGTGTTTGTGGTTGCCTGCAGACAAGAGGGACACGGGACACACTACCAAATGTAATTGCAGGTACATATCATCTGTGCAGTTCAGATCTACCAAATACCTCCTCTTTATGCAGAGAAGCATATTACAAAGCACAGTATTTATTATTCTCTGTCTACCATTTCGTCTCATGCTTCCTAGTGGGTGAAACTCACAGAATGAAACTCTAGTCCTTCACCACTCTTCTTATTTCATCTGTTCTGAGCATACACAAGGTTAGTACCACCAAGACTTGCTACCACAACTGAAAGCCATCAATAGAAGCTTCCCTCAGAAGGGGACTTAAGGCTCAGGTATTCAAATAATTTAATTTCAGTGGCTCCATTAGCATTTTCCTTCACCTACAGACATTTCTTAGTCTTTCCAATTTTCACAATTAACCCTACGTATTTGTCTGTTGTGTCGTTCCCCTGTGAAGCCCCTCAAAACTTTTCCTAGAATGCTTTGCTCCCTTGCTCCGTTTACCCTGCAGTCAAGACTTCCACTGCTCCACGCTGTCCAGCCTCCTTCTCTGAACAGCTATGGTAATTGCAGTTATGCTTGTATCTTTACATGCACATTTTCCCCTGGAAAAACTGCCAGTTTTTCTCTCATAAACCCTCACAACATCACGATATCCCCAATGAAGCCATCTCTCATTGGGACCCATGTTCAGCAGCTCTGTTTTCCAGATGTGCTCTTCAAAACCATATGAAGCCTCAGTGTCTTTTAAAAACAGTTATGAGACTGTGTTGGCTACAACTATCCTGATTCTCAGCATTTTGTACTTTTTCATGCCTAACTTCCATTTGCTGCCACTGAAGGTGAGGAGGAATAAATCTCATTTGAGTACCATCTACTCTCCCAGGCACAGGATGGTAGACCAAAAAGGATGTAGAGACATGTACATTAGGAAATTGCTGCTGTTGCTGCTTGTTTTGTTCTTCAGACAGATGTTTGCAGTGCAGAGACGTGTAGAGAGTTTTGAAAACTCTCTCCTGATATTTTGTCATTTCAGTGTAAACATCTCTGATGCTGCATTATGGCCCTCTGGTGCTCTGCAGGCTTTAAGCTGTAAGCTGCTGATTAGTTTTATAGGTAAGATGACTACATCTGCATAGGTAAAGAGAGAGAAAAAAAGCCAGTACAGAACAAATACATGGGTTTACAAGAGAAAATATCACTTATGCCTAATTTAAATGTATTCCTGATCCTCCTAGCTATCAAGGTTTTGTCAGCTTGCAAAGCAGACTTTAAAGAAGGAAAAAGCCTTAANGGGAAAAATCTGTATAGCCCTTTGTCCTAACCCTCCAAGAAGAACTAACAAAAAAAAAAAAAAAAAAAAAAAAAGTCAAAAATTGTGACAAATTACACTCTCTGCAGAAATTTATCTCAGTCATCTCTGGGGATTATCCGTGTGTTCCAAAGCAATGGACAATGTTGTATTTGTTTCCACTTCTTGATATTAACGTGAATTTAAATCTTAGAAGTTTTTTCCCTTCCAGTTACCACTTTTTCACCTCAACATATATTTAAGTACTGGTGAAAAAACATCCGCTCTACCTCCACAGACAAAAATGACCCAGACTTCTGACTGAGAAAATGTAGAATTTACTGTACATATTACTGTTTAAGGGACACTGACTTCTTCGTTATACAGTTTTGGGTCCTCCACTAAAAGAAATCTATCCCTATTGTAAGCCAAATACATAAATAACTAACATTAAATTATGGCAGTTTAAGTATAAAGGAAGTACATACAATGTATGAGTGATAAATAGGCAATTGTTAGGTAATAAAATTGTCTGCTTTTCTTCTTGCTGCATCTTTATTTTTAAAAATAGATTTTATAGAACATGTTCATTCCATTACAACTGGCTTGTAGTCTATATTTCAAAGAGTTTTGTTACATTATCATAGAGAACATGCTAATGCGAGGAATAGGTCATCCTGTTTCTCATAGACCTCTAAAATGCATAGATGTTTGAAGAATACACTCTACTTTTTCTTGAAATTTGCATACTTGTTATCTTGACATAGCATTCACTCTTACTTCAGTAAAAGGTTAACATTGTGCCTCTGCACAGAGAGAAGATGGCTGATCAGCCTGCATCTGCATCAAGAAAGAAAATGGGTATTCTTATGCTAAAGCACCCAGTTGATTCTTTGCTTTGCTACAAACCTGTGTGGATAAGACAAATCAACACCAACAATTGCTTTAACTAAACCTAATTTTTTTTTAGGAATGCATTTCTATAGCAATCTTTTTTGTCTTTGTTACCATTTTCAAACCTCCCAAGTCACAAGAAATTGACAAAACAGTGCTACTGTCCTCCTTTTGTTAATGACAAAAAAATGGGGAAATGTGACTAGATTATAACAACACGTACAAAATGTTACCAGTAACAAAAGTACAACTAGTAATACTATATATACTAGTCATAAATACTATATATTTCCAAAAGGAAAAAAAGAAAAAAAAAACCCTTCTAATGTTATAAAGCGTGTTTAGTTCTTCAGCATATCCTAACTATATTTTTACAGGCAAATCATTTTAAATATAATTACTGTTATACAGCATTTGTTCTACCTCTGGCAATAATAAACCGGTGGGCTTCTGGTTGGGGGGGTTAGATTGCTCACTGTTGTATAAATTTTTACAAACAGATTTCAGTTTAAAGGGTGTTTTATGCCCTCTTTTAGTAAACATTTACATACACTGCCAAGTGTATATCCATATTTTTTGTCGTATTAGTCAAAAAAAGTGTTGTTAGTATTTAAATTCTTTCATTGCCCTTTACAAGGGCAATCCTCACATCAAATGCTGCAGCATAAATACAAAGAACTTGTCATGCATTTTAGTACCACAATAATGTTATTCTAATTTTTAATAACAGAGTTGCTAAGTACAATGTCAATATCAATTTGGAGATGTCCAAACTTTATTGTTTATATTGGTATAACTCCAAATCAACCAACCATGTCTGTCCTGGAACCGTCTATTCTAAAAAAGCTGGAAACCTCTATACTCAGAAAGTTTCTCTTACAGATAACAATTAAGAGTACTGAAAAGTGAAGGTCCCAGCATTTTTTTCTATTTAACTTTCTAACTAAAGACCTGCTTTTCCAGTATCTACCAAGCACCTGAAGACATTACACCTTTTGATCAGCCTTTCTGACCTCTTCCTCGGTTGCCCTTTTAGCACAAAAAAATATGTGGGCCCCTTTTCTAACTGCCTAGGTACAACAGGCAGCAGAGTCACCAAAAGCCTCTGAAAACTTTCCTTACAAAGATGAAGAGATCACAACAAAAGAATTAGCATTTTTGGCCAATTGCCACCAGCTTCACCTGCTTTAAACTGTCTTTAAACATGTTGGCATTCATTTAACCGTGCTTCACTCAGTCCCCACAGATGCATCACTTACACCAATATGGATACATATATTTGATTTTTTTTTTCATATTTGTGTGCACACATACATTTATATGTCTGAGAGGTTGCATGCTCCTTTGCATGTTCCGTCCCTGCAGAATGCCCTAACTAGTCACATCCCACGATTAAAGGGTTTTCTTAGTAGTTCTTGTAGCAGCAAACTAAGTTCAGAGAGAAACCAGACACAACTGTATCCAAGTGCAATTTGGGGAATACCAGAATTCCTGTATATCACATCTACTGAGGAGCAGACCAGAGATGTGAATAGGTTTAATCGAGAGCTTGCTTCATCAGACCTTTCGTTCTAACTTGGTTTAATTAAATGCTATGGGTGTTCAGTCTTTGTTAAGGGTCTGAGGGATGCTGTACAACATTTCCACGTATGTTTTTCATGTCTGTACTCTATTCAGTCTAAGCTGAGGCATCTGGACATCTCAGCTCTGAGCTGAGCCTTCTGGCAGTCCTGTTTCCAAGGTGAGCACAAAGTAGACATTAAGCACAAAGGAGACCTGAGGCATTCCAGAGCAGCCAGGACAGACATGAGAGAATGTCTCTTCAGCAAACGCATGCTGGACACGTAAAACTTCACCAGGTAATAGGATTGTTTTGTGGAAACACCCTGCTCCTCTATCTCAGGCTCACTTCACTGCAAAATGACAATAGTAAGTACAATGCTGGAACTGCAAACAGACTGACAGAATAATGAATAAAAGTGGTGTTAAACGTAAACCTGGCTCTCAGCTGGAGCTCTGCTGTAGCCTTCCAAGCACAACAGGGAAGAAGGCAACAAGGAGACTAGTCTGGAGATCAGAGCGGAGGTGTCTGCAAAGAACAAAGGATATCCAAATAGTATTGTTGGCTGCAGACGCAGCGCTGATAAGTCAGGCTGCATTTGGAAAGAGAAGGCTCATAGGAGGAGGAGGAAGAGAAAGAAAATGAAGGTGCCAGAGGAATGGAAGAGAACAAAATGGGGAAAAACAGCTAATGAGGAAAAGGCATTCAGCATTTACTGATCATATATCTTTGAGATTATAACACAGGCAAATCAATGGGCAAAAAGAATTGCACAGAAGGGGACAGACAGTGCTTATGAGAAGTGCCAGGTATCCTAAGAATGGGGACTGAGGGCACTAAGACCTTGAGTTTTACAGCCCACGGAGTCAAATGTCAATGTACTGAAATCCTACACTCTGCAGAATGAAGACCCTCGGTTGTGTCCGTCAAGGTGGTCATGCACAGCCCGATGAGATGCCTCACATTGCTGGTGGGAAAAGCAGGAACTGAAGGGGGAGATTCTCCACCTATGACTTTTCTGAGAGGAAAGTATCAGGAGATGTTACTTCTTGCACCATCTCATCTTGGCCTGGGCTGACTTGCTAAGGGAAGAGGAAGATATGTTCTGAATTAAAAGAAGTCAAGATGAGTAATCAAAAAGGATTTTGTAGTTTATATAGAAGAGTTGGCATAGACAAAGGAGGCTGTAGCCTTAAAGCCACAGCTTTACAGGGAGGCCTGGCAGGTTTTTTACATCACTCTGCCACGAACATGCCATGGCAAGCGTTATGTGCTTACAATGGTGGAAGCAAGTACTGGGTGTCTAGAAACATATCCCGTGCCCCACGCCACTGCCTGAAACACCATACTAGGCCTTCAAAGCCAAGTCCTGTGGTGACATGGTACCCCAGAAGGAATTGAGTCAGATAATGAGACTCATTTTAAAAATACCCCCACAAACACCTGGGCCAAAGACCAATACATTTCTTTGGACTGCTAGCCTGTTTAATTCCACTTCCCACGGAAAACCTTCACATTTCCTCACAAACCTTTTACAATTACTTATTGTTCTCTGCTCTTACCTTCCTTGTAGACTTTTAACACTTAATCAGTTTAATCTAATAGCAAAGCGAGTTTCAATTGCTACAAAATAATGAGCAAAGATACACTCTGTATCTTATTTAGCTCGTTCCTGGTTAAATCACTGCTGCAGACAGAAGCTCCTAAAGGATGCAGAGAACTTCTGCGTGTCATGCATTTTCATGTACCTTGTCCAGTTCAGTTCAGTAGGGCAGATTTCATGCTCTATACCCTCTGGAGAACATTTTTACCATATGGACAAGATGTTATCAGAAGAAGAGAACCTGTTGGGAAAACCCATACTTCTTGCCGTCAGTTTGGGGGATGTTAAGCAAAGCCAAATCTTTGCACAGAACACAGTCAACACAGAAATTTCCTCAGAAGGATTTTTCTGGTCCAGGATGGAATTTTCCATCAAAGCATTTCAGAGACACCAGCCTCAGGAACAGGCAGACACCAACATCTTAAATCATTGCTGTGGACATCACAGATCAGAATTTGTCCAGCCTAATTTACACACAGTTGGCACATATGAAATGAGGAGACAAAGCACTGGACTTCTGGCTCTCTTAGAGCTTTCCTCAAGCCTTTCCCTACAACAAAGCACACCAAAGACTGTCTTGCTCTGATGTAAAGTGACACAGAGTTTCAGAAGTTCAATCAAACTGGAATTCTCTGAGGTCTTGGCCTAAAATAAGAGCTCCCCTGGTGAGGTACTGAATAAGCATATTTTTTCTAAGCATTCTGGGTAGTTCTCTTTAGTCCTGATTCATAAATTATTGGTGCCTCCGTGTTTCTTTTTGAAGCCTCCTTCAGTGAAAACTTCAGATCTGTGGCATTGAGTAACACACAGCTGACTGTTCAGACATAAAATCTTCCCTGTTTACTCTTCAAAAGCACCAGGCATACCAAAGGCACTGAGGACGTCTGGGTTTTTTGTTAGTTTTTTGTTTTGGTTTTGATACATCCCCAAAAGCATCAGTGAGCTATATTTTCTTTATAGTCTCTGCTCATAACCAGAAAAGAGAAGCATGCAAGCCGAAATTGAAAGCATGCAATCCACCTGTTATTCAGTTTCTCTTGATTCTGTAAACCACTGCATACATATAGATCCACAACTACTACACTGCAATTGGTTGTATTAAACAAAAATATTGCAGCTGCTCAATTTAATTTAAAAAGAAAAATCAGTCTGCTCCATCATCTGCGTCTGCTTTGTGTGAGATAATCTCATTTTCTTGCTATTCACTGACTTCAGGAATGGCTATCAAAGATGCTCCGTTTGCATGTTATGCAAAGTCCTCTTCACTGTATTAGTCTCTGGGGAAGGACGTTCAGAAAGGAAATGCAGTACATGCAGTGAGTAGTTTTCCCCGTGATTTGATGGGAATTAAGCCATTGTGAGGATTCATTAGTTCCGCAGATTGCTGCTGCAATATCTGTGCTTTCTAGTTTTACATTACAAAACTGTACATTACAAAACTGATGCTTTTAATGTAAGCCAGGCCAATAAACCATATAAACTATCCTGCACTTTTTTGCATCTAGACCTAGAACTGCTGCATGCCACAGTCAGGCAGACAGAAGAGATGAAGTCACCACAGAAGACAAGCTCAGCAACTAGAATGCACTCAGGCTAATTGGAAAATCTGAGTACCTGCAGATTCGTGAGCAGCCTGTCCCTTGCTTTTACAACCTGTGTTAAAAAAAAAAAAAAAAATAAAGGGGGGGGGG
>VXAV01002775.1:109504-123044 GCA_013399715.1 Alectura lathami | reverse complement strand
AAGCAGTAAATTCTCTAGCCTCTGGTAATGCCAACATGTTCTTTGCTTTCACTGTGTACAATAAAGTGATTCCAAGGCTCCAAAGCACCCTGGTAAGTTATTTCTGTTGATCGTTACGAAATAATCGCAAAGATTTCTGCTGCACTTATTCTGCATTTTCTGAAACTTCTAACTAATTATTGTAAGAGCAAAATAAATTGCTTTAAAACCTGATCATTAAACTACAGACAAACTCTTGCTGATAGAAAATAAATAAATAAATAAATAAATAAATAACCACCTGTGAGATCTGGTAGATCTTGCAAGAAACAATGATTCCCCTTGTCCTGGTTCCCTCAGCTTTAGCTAAAGGCAAATTGGCAGCTGCTGGCACGGAAATGAGCTGTTACATGTAAAAAAGAATCCCCTGCAGGTGCTCTGTGAGGGGTTGTGGGCATATAGGCAAGTAGCTAAAGAAAGTGGCCTTTCCTGAAACAGGAAAGCCTGGTTTCCTGGTCCCTCCACCAGAATCTATGCATGGTCCCAACTTTTCCCTACACAGAAGACTGAGGTGTGCAGGAGCATAAGCAGTGTTGGCTGCCTGCAAGGGGACTGGTGGGGAGCAGGTCAACTCCGTGTGGTAAGGAGGTGTTCCGCTCAGAGGATGGAAGTCCCACATCCATGGGGAAATAGAAGGGGAAAATAAACCATTGTCTCCTGCCTTCACCTCTGTTCTTCAAAACTCCAGTTCTTTCTCCAAGTCTCCCAAAACCTCTACCACTCTCTCCAAGCCTGAGTTATCCATGGATCTGTTTCAAGTACTCAGAATTATCTAAAAGTCCTTCTCTCCTCTTTGCCCTCCCAGAACCCTCAGTGCTGTTACCAGAGAACTGAAATTTCTCTACAAAACTGAAAGTCTTGAGCCAACTATGGCTGCAACCACTAACTGAATGAGGATTGTGCAAACACTTTGTCCCTTCCCCATCACGTGGTGGAGAGCAACTCTGCTAGTGGAGGTTTCACAGCATCCGTCTGGTCTCACTTCAGACTACCTTGATCCTCTCACAAGTCATTTTAATGAAGCCTGGGACAGTGGAAAGAGAGAAATGGCCACAGTCCCACCAGTTCTATAAAATACGTTATGTTTAATCCCTTATGTGGCCCAAGGCTGCTAAGTCAAAACTCATTGCTAGTCAGGGAACATTGCTCGTGTTCCCTGTAATAACCATGTTTGCACTGGCTGTGTCTGAGCTGCACATGTCACCATAGCTAGGCGTCAGGCGGCATCTGGGGCAGGTACCTACAACTGGGAGCTCAAGAGCAAGACCCACATGGCCATTGGGAGCTAGTCCTGTAAAACTGTGCTTAAAATAATATTTTTATATTGACCTTGACCACCACACACCGAGATCTGCCTACCCATGACATATCCACTGGGGTGGATTAGCGGGGTGGATTTGACGGGATTTGAATGGATTGGGCAGGGAGCAACAGACATAGTGCCCTGCTGTGCAGCACCAGCAAAATCTAACTATCTGTTTTTCTGCCTTTAATCTGTCAGTCTAACTTTCTTTGTCTTTCATCATTTCCAATAAACCTCAGTGATATATTTCTTGATTTTTTTTGTTATGATTTTCTTAGAAGATTAATGAGTGTTGTGGATTTATATTTGCTATCAAGGTAAACAAGGCTATGCTCCGGATTGCAAAGGAAGAAAAAAATCTGGAATATCATACATTTTAGGCAGAAAAATGTTTCCCTTTCCCATTGCTTAAAGATTGAAATACATTTTTATTGTGAACTATAATTTTCACTAAGCCCAAATGAAGTGAATTTATTGCAGCTAAAGAAGGTTCTAGGGAACATGGGATCAAACCTTTGTTAAATCATGAAACCCTTCACCCTTTTTCAATTATGGCAATAATTGAGTATATCAGACAGCTTTCAAGAGATCTAAATCAGTGAAGTCTCAGACTATTTTGAGATAACATTTGGGATTTGCTCTGTGATTTGACTTCATTGGTTTCTGTTGAGCACATCTCATTCTTAACACACTGCTCTGACTTCTGCCTCCATTTCCTTTCTCTGCCTTCCCCTTTGTCAATAGAGGCACAACTTTTTTCCTCAGTCTGAATTAAAATTTGAAGCAAGATCCTGTTGTTTGTTTGTTTGTTTTTAACAACCATTCCATTCTACATCCAGCTGCTTGTTCAAATATATCCTAAACTCTGCCTTGTCGCATTACATACTTTTCCCTCTCCAGTGCACTATCAAGGAGAATCATGTCTTTGTTTTTCTATTGTAAGCTGGGTGGAGCCTGGTTCCCAAGTTCAGCAGCACTGCTGCCAGAAGTCCTCACCTTTCACTCCATGTAGCCCCCCATCACTGCCACTGCCAAGAGCACTATCAGATGAAGTCCAAGCCCACAGGGCTGAGCAGATTCTGGAGGTTTCAAACAGCAGTGTCGTAATGAAAGTAAGACATACGACATCATAATTCTTCCTGACAAAGGACAATGGAAACCTTACTGCTAGCTGCTGGTGAAGACACAGAGGAGGAGTGTAGGTTCAAAAGCCTTTCCCTTCTCAACAGAATCCAGGGAAAATATAGGTTAATAAAATGGCCTCTTCCATCCCATAATTGTTATTCAGACCCATCTGTGGGAATTTAGCAAAGTGGAACTGAGCTTATGTTTGTCATTTGCTGGTTCCATTGGTGTTTTTTGATGCAAAACATTTCTTTTGGATCAGGGCAGAAGAAGGAGCTTAGATAGAAATACCTGCAGCGTGTTCTGATGGGGTTCGAGAAGGTGTACTCTCTCCTGTTGTTAAATGTTTTTTAAATGTAAGCCTAAAATAAGGACAGAATTCCCATCAAAATATTTACAGCTCTAAAATTCATGCTTTTGTGACTCCAGCTGGGAGTAAGCACACAAGCAGAGGAGCTTTCTCATACTTTGTTGTCACTGTTTCTGAATACAGGAAGATATTAACTTGGTCCAAGAAACAGTGGGTGTTGAGATTTCTGTTTTCACAGCTAATATTACACTTGAAACGGTAACCAAAAAAGCAAAGCTTGGATATTTGGGTTGTTTCCACAGAGAATAAATTAAATTTAATGTTTACTAAAAAAGTCTGTGTTGCACAGACTTTAATCCATTGGAAAAAAAATTAACAGTGAAAAAAAAGAGCAGGAGGAAATCCAAGAAAAACTTAAAGCTGTGACAATTTCTGAGAACATTAAGGTGTTCTTTGCAATATTGAGATCGTTAGATGTTCTTCATCTTTAAAGGAAAATAAGTTATTGAATGTTATGTGGCATGCATATATATATAATGTGGGCGTACGGATACACAATGTGTTTGGAACTCGCTTTGAGAGAGCTATTATATGTGGATTTTCTATCAAACTGGTTGAAAATGTTTTAAATCTCTTTTTCAGTTTTAGCACTTCATTTTCCAAGTAGCGGTCTCCTAAAACACTAAGATTAAAATCAAATGCCTCTGTGTGACTCTTAGAAAAAGCATATTAGTATGAACATCTGGAGAAAAAGAAAAGTGTATTCAAATGAAGTGAATAGGCCAGATATTTCAGCAACAAACAGAGCAGAGAACAAAAATGCAATTGTTTTTATGAGATGGATTTCTTTTTCAGGAATGGATTTTTAACCTCATGCCATGATAGAAGGAGGTTTGGACTCAAAAGCTGTGTCTGAACAAAGCCCAAAGCTGCTCCCTGACACTAGAGCCAAGTGGCATGGAACAGTCTGTATTCATACTATTAAACTCTCTTGCCCTGTACAATAGGGTGGCTGCAGCTACTCCGCACTTGGGAGCAGTCCCTGGCCTAAGCTAACTTCTGAGCTGTGCCTGGGAATCATTTGGGAGAGTACTATTTGGCCAAAAGCAAGCCAGGGGGCATTTCAATAATTTAACAATATAAATAATCAAGTCCAGTGACGTGTGTTGGCACTGCTTCATTTATTAGAGCAGACACAGCTGACACGGCCAGCTGCTGATCCCTTAACAGCACAGAGACCGCACAGATGGCCTTGGACCGCTCTCCTCTTCAAGCAGGGGTGCCAGGAGCATGCCCGAGCATATGCAGCACTCCACCAGGGGCCAGAGGAAACCTGTTTGATGCAGAGCGAGCCAGGGCTCACGCTGGTAGCAAAGCTGCTGCCTTCCAGCGACACCGCCTCCCTCCCCTGTGGGGCTGTGCAGGAACACAAGCCACTTTTTGCTTGGTCTCAGGTCCAGGGAGGGATGGAAACTGCTGCCATAACCTGCCAGGGCACTGGAGGAGAGACAGAGGTCAGTGGTCCTCTGCTAAAGCAGCCAGCACAGTCCATGCTCAGGAGTGGTACAGCAGCGGAAACCATGAGCAGGCTTACAGGGGTGATGCATTATGTACTGCAACATAAATTAGTACAGTTCTCAAAACAGGTGGCTTGTTTATTCCTGGGTAGCAGTGTAAGTGTCTTCAGCCTGCCTTTTTTTTAAATTATTTTCAATTTTATTAAATATATTCATTACTGGACTATTCCAATCATTAATTAAAAAAAAAAAAAAAAAAAAAAAAAGATGTCATGAAAGGTAGCAAATACTTTGTGTAGGACACTGAAAAAAAAAATCCAGCTACTTTATGAGCCATGTTTTAAGAATTATAATGAACTAAAACACAAACATTTAAATGACATAAAAAATTAAAAGAAAACCATGCAAGGCAGCCATGCATAGACTAACTCCCAGAGTGAGATTCAAAAAGCAACTAGTTTGTTTCTGTCCCTGTGTTTATGTCTGGAAGGAAAATAGACAGCTCTGAGGAATTCAACACTCGTTCTTAACTTTCCTCTCATCACTCTGCTGCGAAGCCCCATGGGTGTCATGGGTTTCAACTCTTTCTCAATTGTCCAGTTAAAATTGTTGTTCCAAACTCCTGGTCACCACTGAGGGCTGTTTGGATAGTTTGACCCAAGGCTCTTGTTAGAAAACTGTCTCCAGCAGTTACCAGCCACTGGCTGAGACAGGCAGCATGCATTCAGCACTAGCCTACTGCATTGGGCTTAGACGGCAAGGCTTTGGCAGCAGGGGGCTGCAGGGGTGGCTCTGTGCGCAGAGCCTTGCAGTTACCCCAGGTCAGAGCAGAGCCAGCTCCAGCTGCTCCAACAGGGACCTGCTGCTGGCCAGAGCTGAGCCACGAGTAATGTCAGGCGTGGTCTGCGAGAGCAGAGTTAAGGAAGAGAAGGGAAATAAACACCGCAACAGAAAATCTTACCAAGGTAAGTCAACTGGGAAGAAGGAAATTCCCAAATGTCTGCAGTGTTCTCTGGAATTCTACGATGATTTCTTAGACAGCTCCCAGGGAAATCTACTAGCTGGGCAACCTGTGCTCACATGAGGCAGAAAGGTAGCCAGCTTTCAGCCTGAGGCTGTGTTCCTCAATATTCTCTACCTCGAAGCTTCTGCACTTACATGGGGCCACGTTACCTTTTTAACCAAGCTCAAAGATCATCTCAGCAGCAAGTTACGGCAGTTCCTGCTCATTGCATGCAATTAAATCTCCTGTTGATATGACCTCAGCAGTAGGGATGACTTGGGCTGAGAAAGTAAAAAGCTGTAAGAATTTTTGTGAAATATTCATGAAAACTTCTTGTGAATATTTGAAGTCTGGATGCATGATGTTACTGAACAAACAAGAGTAGTGAATTTTGGCACAATTAATTTTACAATAGTTACTGTACACAAAGATGAGGCAGTTATTCAGAGGGCTAGTCTGATCCCCATCTGTGGAGAGCACAATTTTCGTTTGAAAAAGGCTATATTCCTAAGAATCTGAATAAATTCAGGACCATAAACAAGTTACAGCATTCATTGAAAAAAGAACACAAGCAGCAGTCTAATCCGATCATATTTCCAACAGAAAGTGCTTCATAAACTGTGAAACAGGAAAAGCTGAACTCTATCCATCTCCTCTTTGCCAACCCAGTTTGCTTTTAGCAATGATAGAAAATAAAATTACCAAAGAATAGCATTTTTTTGAGACTGTTAACATAAACAGTTTCCTGCTCCACATGGGTCCAAAAAGCACAGGAACTCTTTTTTTCTCTCTATGGACAGAAATCCTTCTGTTCTGGCTCTATTCACAATTAAAAATCCCAGTAGTCATAGCAACTGGACCACTGAATGTCCGAGGCAGGCCCTATAAAGGTCTGAGAAACATCCCCAAAGCCCAGAGCGGACACGGTTTAACAGGAGAGCATTCTTCCTCACTCCTTGACTACCATCTTCTTGTTGCTGAGGAAAGAAGGAAGACTCCTAATTCCCCATATGATATCCCTGTACATTAACTAGTTAGAATAAAGGCTAAATTCAAAACTAAATCACTTGAGTAGAAATTCAGTACCTAATTTACTCTAATATTAGGCCCCTGGCTCCTATTCTTTCCAGTTCATAAATGCAGATTGGCTGGAGGGATTGCAAAACACAAAGCAATAACATAAAATAAACTATTAAAGCAAAGGACACCATGTTCCTTTTATTTTCCTGCACACCCACACACATAAACCCCCACACAGGCAAAAGCTCCTCAGGAGTAGGAATCCTGATATGTGAAAAGTCCAGCAACAAGCCTATGAAACAGACTTCTTACTTTTTATGTACATGTCCTGTGTCACCAAGCAGCCTTCCTAGAAAAAAAAAGGACACGTTATATACACGCCTTTTTTTTGATACTGGAGTGGTAATTGCTTTTTCAACATAAGCCATTTCGAGCTACTTGCTATACACTGAGTGACATACTGGACAAGTAATTTTGTGTTCCCACAACAGCAAATTAGAAAGGCAGCCAAGCAATAGAGTAACCACACGGCAATCCTTCTCTCCGCTTGACTTTCAAATTATTGCATAGAAAGCACTAAAAACAGTACAATGTCCAGCCATTGATTTCACCATGGACCATATTTCACCCCAAAATCTTTTGCAATAGTTCATGTGTAAATTGCTTCTACAAGGGTTGCAAGTGTGTAGAAACTTAAGTAAGAAAGTTGTTAAAGTTTGATTTTTACAGAGATCCCTTCAAACAACTATTAGACATAATCATTTCTCGATTGGAGACCTGATATGTCCTTCAAAGTTTTCCTGCCTTAACACTAGCCCTCCATTCAGGCTTCCAAATTCAGTTGTCAGTCCCATTTGCCAAACCCTCAGTGCAAGCTGGTAAAGAGACTCCTGGATAGCACACACCTTCTGACACTACATTCCAGTGATACCACGCCCATGTGAATGAGCAGTTGTCTGCACCAGCAAAAAATTGGCCTCCACCAGCATGATTCTTGCAATTTTTTTTGGTTTGTATTTAAATAAAAACTCACATGTCTAGAAACCATAGTGGCTGTATCCTCACTCTCCTCTTTAAAGCACCTGCTGTTTTTGGAGGGCTCTTCTGCTGGCCCACATTTGCAAGCACATGGCCATGTCTCCATCTGGAGCTCATGCTGCAGCTCTAATTTACCTTCAAGCCACTGCTGCTTTCTTCAAGAAAAGAAAATGCTGGCTCATCTGACCTGCAAAGAGAAAGGGCAAATAATAATCCCAGGTACATCATTTGCACAAGAATAAAGAGCTGTTGTTGTACATAGGAATCAAAACTGAGTCTTTGGTCCTGGAAAGCTCGAACAGTTCTGAAGAGGAGAGAAAGGACTGCAGTGCTCCTACTGAAAGGCAAAGGAAAAAGAAATATAAGAAAGTCTGCAGCTGTCACCTCCATACTAGTTGCTGCTGCACAGAACTGGATTCAATGCTGGGCTCAGATTGCATCAGTCCCCACATTTTGTAACAGATGTGATACAACACCTAGAGAAAGAAATCTGAGGAAAGCCAGTTATATTCAAAAGCATGTGGCCTGTCCTGAAAATTCTCTGATATCTGGCTAAAAGTGATTCAGAAGGGAAGAGGAGTTCAAGTCATTTTATTATTGTGTACTCCACTTTACTTTTCCTCCTTTCCCATGTCTCTTTTCCCAAAAGAGTCAAGCATATATGTACAAGAAGAAGCCAGTTTATTTTTGAAGGAGTCAGTTTACTTTTACAATGTGGATTTGACAGTCATATGTACACTACATAGAAAGCAAAACTTTAACACCAAAAGCATCCAAACCACTTCCATATGTGCAATTCTACAGGACAGGCAAACAGAACTTCTTACAAAATAAATCAAAGAAACATAAACAGAAAAAGGAACATGCTAAAACCCATACTTTGGTACTGACATAAAATTAATACAAAATTCATAGAATGGTTTGGGTTGGAAGGGATCTTAAAGATCACCTAATTCCAACCCCCCTGCCACAGGCAGGGACACCTCCCACCAGACCAGGTTGCTCAGAGCCCCATCCAGCCTGGCCTTGAACACTGCCAGGGAGGGGGCAGCCACAGCCTCTCTGGGCAACCTGTGCCAGTGCCTCACCATCCTCACAGTAAAGAATTTCTCACAAATATCTAGCCTAAATCTCCCCTCTTCCAGTTTGTGGCCATTATCCCCTGACCTATTGCTCCATGCCCTTCTAAAGAGTCCCTCCCCAGCTCTCCTGTAGCCCCCTTCAGGCCAAAGTAAGCTCTGCAAGTAGCTCACTAACCAGTTGGTCAGCCTCCATGACTTTCCGTAAATAAAATGTCAAATATGCAAGATAAACACTCAGATGAATTACGTTGCTTTGCCTGTCTGCAAATCTAAGTCCAAAACAAATTACATGCCTTCTGTGCTTGGACTCAGAATTAGAAATAAGTAAAGCTTGTTCACTTTTGGCTCAAGGGACTGGCTCTGAATTGGCTTGCTGAGCTAGACAGCAGCAATAACCTTTCAATGTGTATAATATAGTCTTAAATTTGGCAGTTGCTCTCCCTGCAGTTCTCTGGCACAATGGCATCTATTCAGATTGCCTGCTTTAGTTGCCTAACACAAGTGCTGAACGTCTCAAAACAGCACAGCAGGCATCGATAATACAATAGTTCAGGGTATGCAGCTTAGGGCGACTTAGCCTCTGGAAAGAGCCAGGCCTGAATGAAGGTCCCTGAGGAATGATTCAAATCATTCAGCAAGATGCCACCTTCCTCCTGCTGCCTGGAAGCTCCTGAAGGATGAAGAAATAATCCTGAAGTTTTCCTTGAGAGTGCTGGAGCATGACAATAGACAAGAGCCCATAGGAGAAGAGAAGATGGGCTCCCAGCAAGTGCTTCTCTGAAAGCACGTCATTCAATGTTTGTGTCCATGTGAGCTAGACAAGCCCTCTCCTGTGGGCTCCACATTGCTGAGGTGGCTTGGTGGGTGAGCAGACCCCCAGCTCTGGATGAGCTCTTAGAGGTCATCTAGTAGAGGTCATTTTTGTACAACACCAGCTAAGAGCAATACAGTGAAACTTTGTTCTATAAAGAGTCACTGAATCATCTCAGTTAGAAAAGACCTTCAGGATCACCATGTCCAACCACCAACCTGACCTACCAAGTCCCATCGCTAAATCATGTCCCTTAGTGGCACTATGTATATATTATATTATTATACAATACATATAACTTAGAACATGAATATGTATAGACACACCACATAAAATATGAATATAAATGTATTTATATAGATTAGATGTGATTTTTTTTGTATTATAAATGACTCCATTTATTATACATATTTATGTATTATGTTTTAGTAACATAGATAAAACTGAGATCTTTCTCATTCAAAAAAAATACATATAATTAAATGTTTGTTGGTTTTTTTTTCAGACTTTTTGGACTGCATCCTTTGCAAGAAAACCTTTAGCCCCAGAATATGATGAATAAATTTAATAACAGGGTTAAGCTAAAGAGTGTGTCAGAAAAAAATCTCATCAAAAGGTGGAAAGATGTAAGGCAATCAGCTAAACTGAACCTCTACTTCTTCTTTTCCATTTTTAAGTGTGAATAAATGTAGCATAAAAGTAGAACAAACATAACTCTTGCAGCATATCTCCAGTCCTGTCCCCCTGGTCTCTGAATCGTTTCATTTCGTGACTTGGTATTCCCAGTACTGCTATTCCAGCTCAGCACAACATGCAGGCATTGTACATCAAAGAAATGTAAAATGTATACGCAAAGTCCATGCATACTTACAGTAAGTCACATTAAAGCTAAGCTGGTCTACCTATAAAATTATCGGAGGGAATTTTACTCTGTTAGTAGTAGACAAATACAGACTTAAAGCTATTCAACTGGAATCAGTGGATACTCTGAGCTTAAATCACCAGAGACGAGCACAGAACATGGATTACCACCTAACACTATTCAGAAAGATTTAGCATTATTTTTCCTATTTGATGAAATCACAAATATTTTTCAGGTTGTCATCGGTGTGCCAGAAAGAGAAGACTGTGAGACTCACAGCCCTTTTCTTCAGGGTGAACAGCATGGGAAGTGTGACCTTACATCCCCTGAGCAGTGTCAGTACTCTTACTTTCACCCCAAGAGCCTTTCCACTGCATCATTTTTAGAACTTGTCTGCATGTTTCTTACTTCCAGTGAAATAGCATTCTCTTCCCTTGTGATGTTTTTTTCTTGTACTGGCAAAAACACCAGAATATCTGAGGCAGTATCAAAATGTGCATTGTGGGAATTTTTAATATTATTTTTACCTTGCTCCCAAGACGCTACCTGCTTGGCTACAGCCTTGTCAACAAGGAAAATAACCCCAAATACTCAAATGCCATGAATGCCTTGTTGTTAAGTACAGATATCCCACAGATTGTGCCATTATCGTTTGTGGACTCATACCTTATAGGCACCAACTTATAGGTTATTTTGGACATTCTAACAAAAATTAAGTGAGTTTACACTGGGTTTACACCAGTTTTTGAGGTCAATAGAAATTAACCACTAAAAGGCCAGGCAGAATTGTGCAAAATCTTCTAGCACTTAAAATATTTATTTAAGGTGGGTGATGAATGTTTTGTCCTCAAAAACTGGCAGGTGTACTGTAGGGAAAAGGCTATAACTTGTAGTAATAAAACCATGGGATTCAAATTATGGAGCTTGTAAAAAGAGAAAATTCCTGTTGAACATTAAGTAACAACCCTAAGATGATTAGCATTTACTATTTAATCCTGTGTCAATTAGATGGCACCACTGGTGTCTGAAGCATTATACAACAGCTGAGCTGGGGCAAGATGAAAAACTAGTCATTACACAGAGCTGGTCAAAATGCACGGGCTGATACTCCAAGATACAAAATAAAGTGGAATGTGAGTTTAGGTTTTAACCTCACATATTCACTTCCTCAGCCACGCCCACCTTGTCATCAAGGCCTGTTTTTTGCAAAGTCATACACACCTCAGTGTCAGTATCCTGTGCCTATGTTCTCTGCTTGCTCAGAAGTCACCACCAAGTCATGCAATTCACCCATCTTCTGCCTCCTCTCCTCATCAAAGCTTGTAATGGGTTTATCACGCAAAAACATTGCCCAGACTAAAATTAATCTTCAGCACCACAGAGGCCTGAAATGTGATTGTTGTGGGAATTCCTCCAGCTTTGCAGCATTTAAATTCTCAGCCACAATCCTGTGTTAATGTGGAAGAGTTATTGTGTCTTGAATAGGTTTGTGCCTGCCCAGAACAATGTTAGATTAGAGCTTAACACTTCCGTATCGCCCAGCTTCTTGTCGCATACTCTTTTTTCGGCAAAATTAAATCCAGCTTTACCCAGCACATACTAATGAATCCATGCTCTGTCTGTTTACACGTTGGGAGGTTCCTAAGGCTTATGTTTCAGGTTGGAAAGTCTATTGTGTATTCTATTTAAGTGAAGAAGAAGAGTCGAAAATTAAGTTCTTAAGCAAGAAGACAAAACTAAGAAAATTCCCCAGCTCTCCAATTAAGAGCTCGCTCATTCAGGCCTCGTCTGTTGCCAGCAGAGTACACACTGATAAAAACAATTTTGGATTATTTAGACTTGAGCAAAAATTCTATGAGTTTAGGGAGCCAGCGTGAAAATCATTGGCGTAACGACAAGCTCCAGCAATAAGAAAATTCAATTAAATCATTACCCAGAAACATAAGCACTGATGGAATTTTCACAGCTCTAATGAGGCCAGTATGGAGTTCATGACCCGCTATGAAGAATGTTTAACAATGATGGGCCACTAAGTGCCATTATTTATTTAAATTTCCAAGAGCGACTCGTCCTGCACTCTGTATGGGCCTAATCAGCGCTAACAAATTATAGCCTAAATAAAGATGACCCTAACAAATGATAGCATAAACAGAAGATGTCTCTGCCTCTTTCAGCCCCCCCTTTACCAGAGAAGGAAAAGAAAAAACTAGTTTTGCAGCATTCTTATAAACTGGGAGCTGGGATACTGTTGGTGAATCAAGGATGGACTCAGCTCCATCAGTGGGTCATGAGAATGCTTTAAGGGATGTAGTATTATTATTATCTTCTCAGTTCAACAATCTCTAAGTTATTTAGAGGAACTGGTGAACTGGGATTAGGATGTACAAGAGAAAGAGCCATGCACATGGGAGAAGAAACAGGGCAGGAAACCCCTGAGTTTAGCAGCAATGTGTGACCAAACAAATCCATCACATAACTAAAGATGCACTTAATGGGGGACAGCTGAAACCCAGAGAGGCTATGCTTATGCTTGTAAAGCAAACAGCACCAAGGCACGTCTCAGACTTGACACTGCCAGGCTCCATTCTTTACACCATTATACCGTTAGGGTGATGTCTGTCATAGCTCTGCATCACTCCATCTAAAGCCCATCTCCGGTGGTCCAGCCTCAGCCACTGCACCTGGCCTCATTCTTGCTCCTGAGGGAACGGAGCGGGAGGGGACGAAGTTCTGTCCCATGCTGCCAGCTGCCGGCACAAGACACTGGCTGCATTTGGTGCTGGGCCCAAATAGTGGAGTTCTGGCAGTGTGTTCAGACCTACTACAAGAAACAAAATAAAAACCAGCAAAAATCTGAGTGAGCTTATTTGTACAGTCATTTTTTATTTCATTTGGCTGACTCGGATTTCAGATCAGCTCCTGAGAACACAAAGTACTTTGGACTCCGTATGAAGTCCTCCAGTCAGAATGTGATTAAGACAAATTTAAACTCCCTCTGGTAGGCAAAATCAAATCCAGCACCAGGAAGAATCACTTACTTGAGTACTCATGGGAGAAGTGAAACACTATTAAAATAAATGTGCAGTGGATAAACATAGCTCCTCACATTCTCTCCCAAATCGCATTTTTAGAGAAATACTTTATTAAGGTCAATACCATTCTCAAAGTTGTGGAGAGCTGGGAAGAAAATAATCCTTGGCTTTCAAAAAAAACTGCTTTATGGCCTTCAGAGGATCTTTCTTGATTTTCGAATTTGTAGTGCTTCCACCTACATCCCTCTGGCACATGCAGCCAGGACCTTTGGTTGAGTGTTTATTGAACAGGTATACATTACCCTAACACAAAAATACTATTTTATAAACATGCCTTTCTTTGAATGTTTAAAATTCACCATGTAGTGTTTTATGTTTGCAGAAATGTGCGTAACAAA
>VXAV01002775.1:94770-109496 GCA_013399715.1 Alectura lathami | reverse complement strand
AGAGAGGGAGAAAATTACTTCCAGCAAATTTTCCCATCATCTTCATCTTACTATAATTATTAACACAAAATATAACAAAAAAAAAAAAATGGTCCAGAGCAAAATGATTTATCCAAAATGTTATAGTAATAAAGACCTGACTCTGATTTTCACATCTTCACCAGTACTGGTAAGAAGAAAGTCAGCTCTCAGTATTTCACACCCTTCTCATGGCAATGCAAGATTCAAAAGAGCAGGGACTCTAATTACTTGTGGACATTAGCTTCTTTCCCTCCCAGAGCCTGATCTTGCCTCTTTTCAATGTTCCCACTTCCACGTGAGCTCTCAGTCGTGCTCTTTTCATCAGCATCTTTGTTCTTAAGTGTCCCTGTGGTGGAGGGGACAGTTTGTGTTTGTGTTCAGAACAGCTTGCTCAGGAGGATGCTGTGTATTTGTGCTGGATGATGCCCTCTCCTCCCTCTTTAATGAGCAGAGTGAAGCATCTCCAGAATAAGCCTGATTTTCTGAGGAGCCAGCAAATATTACTAAGAGAAGCAAGGCAGGAACAGAGAAAAAAGTGGGATAGGTCCAGGAGGGGACATAGGAGAAAAACAAGCCCTGAGTTGCTGTGCTTTTTATAGATGCTATAGATGTAGAGGGATTGCCATTTAAATGTTTGCCAAAGTAAATAAAATATTTACAAAGAAAATTGCCTTCTTGGGTGGAAAACTGTAGCTTTTCAGGAGCTATGCTATGCTTACTTAGAGTAAATTTTCCTTTAAATAATCAGCCATTATAAACAAAATCAAAAAACAGACCTTGACACAGCATAGCCAGAGCAATTAGTCTGCCCTGCAACATTTGGAAATAACACAGGTTTTCCAGCATTCAATATCTAACGTAGCTCATCTTCCAGCGTGCACTTTTAAATGAGCTGGAGCCATCACTACAGGTAATGCCAGTAAAACGGGCTGTGTTGCACAATATTCTGATGGGAGGATTTCCTCCTCATCTTGCTGCTCTACAGCAGATCATCATGCAAGTGTTTGCTGCCGTGCCTGATTATACCTGACTGAAATACAAGAATAAAAATAAAACCACAGTATTTCCTTGCCAGCAGCCATAATCATCTAAAAAAATCTAATTGCTATGGGCTTTTATCCACAGAGAGGAATCACACCATTTTAATCTGAATGTCATTACTGAAAAAAAAAGTCCTTCTATGAGAGAAATTCCCAGTGTTTGTTTGTTTTGAAACAGACTGACTTTATCGACTCTGCCTCAGTAATATCCCTGCTGCAGAAAAACCCTTTAGAAACCAGAAGGCGTAATACAGAGGGAATAAAATGAAGATTGCATAATTTTTTTTTTTTCCCACTACCTAGACTGAAAGCTGTTCCCACAGGTATGTTATGAAACTTTCCCACCAAGTATTTAGGTGCAGAATTGCCTTCATTTTTTCCTGTCTCTGAGAGTTGCTGAATTTGGCATAGGAAGGCATACCGAGGCGCTTCTTAGGAAAGGCTCACGTGAAGGGTGTTGGAATGTTAGCCACACAACACAGTTTTCAAACAGTTGAATAGAAAGTTAGGTTTTATTAGGCTTTGGAAAAGAAAGGATTTCCTACAGATGTCCTTCTCTGATGTCATTATTCCTTGTAGTTCCAGTTCAGCTTATTTGCCGTGTCATGGAGCATGGTAATGAAAATCCTGTTGTTAGTGTGAAAGCCCTGTGAACAGCTGGCATATTTAATGACCATTCCTACTTCAGGGTCATACAGTAATTTGTGTGAATTACCAACTAAGCTGAAAATTTTCTCTTGTCACCATCAGTTGTCAGATGTTTTGGCTTTTGCTTATAATAGCCTACAATAGATATTTTTGGAAAAGTACAAAGAGTCAGTAGAGAGATGGCCAGTTTATAGAGATGAGAACACTGTGTAAGTTCAGTTGTTGTCAAAATGTGTAACAAGAAAAGATTTGATGAAAACTTAGAAATCTATTATTTCTATAGCCATAGAAAGAGCATTAAGTACCTGGGAACTATACTTCCAAAGTTATCTAGCATTTAATATCAGGGTCATGTGCCCCTTTTCTTCTAAATGTTTGTCTACCCTCCTGCTCCCACCTCCTTTATAAAGATGGCTACCTTCACCCAGTCCTGTGCCCCTGCCCCTCCAAATTGTAGGGTTTCTCCCAGCCCTCCTGAGTGTAGCGACCTTGCCCCCTATTTTCCCAACCAGCCCTGCCCATCCCAGCCCTCTGCATCCCAGCCAGCACCGCAGCCTCCCTGCACCTTGGCTCGACAAACCACAGTATCTGCTCCCCCGTTAGCCAGCTCCTGCATGTCTGCCCAGGCCATCCCCAAAATTTCTATTTCCCAGGTGTTACTGGGTGGGTAATGCCCCAATTTCTGGAGAAAAGAGAAGTGACAGAAAGGAGAGGCAAAAAACACATTTTACTGATATTTTTTTACAGATTGAATATGCATCCTGCACACTATCCCACCTCAGCATTTCTGTAACTGTTAGGATGGGTCTTTTGACTAAGCACACAGCATCATTCAGTAATATCCCACTCAGATCCATACTGATCTGTGCCAGTGCAATAACAATTTTTGAAAAGTAAGATTGTTTCATTTTCTTTTTAAATAAAAGTGGCATTCACAATGATTCTGAAATGCTTTATGATTTAAAATGCTTTATTATCTTCCATACTGTGACATTAAAATTCCTAAAGCAGAAGAGAAAGAAAATACTAAAAGCAAAAATTCTGACTGTGCACCAGCCAGTATTGTGTTCCTTCTGTTTTTCTTGTTTAATGAAAGTTGAGGAATGAGGCCCAGATGTATACATGTGAAAACCACATCTCATTAAGTGACAACCTTATAAACGTGTCAAAGACTTTAACTTGTATAAATGTGCTGAGGAACGACTTCCATAACCATTACAAGATAATGAAGACATTGAGATCTCAGTTAAATCTATTCTAGGAAGATAAAATGAGCCAAAATTAATCTAAACTAAAAAAATTTGAAAGCTACATGTCTTGAGAGTTTGAAAAATGTAATAGCCTATGAGCAATGCCCAGACAATCTAACACAATGAATTTTGAATAGTATTTTGATGCCAAGAAATGGCAAAGAGTTCTACTTCAAAATGAAAAATATCCCATTACAGATTTCTGTAAATTCTGGAGCAATGAGAATGGTAATGAGATAAACGAGAGGGAAGGAATGAAAGGGAAGGAATTTGGTTCCGAGATCTTTATCATACAAAGCTTTGCCTGCACTTTTTCTGTTTTTACCAGCATTTTTTTCTGGGACTTGCATACATTTTATTCCTCCAGTTGGCTCCTGTTGTTGATTGTTTACTTTCTCTGAATTTCTGAATGCTGTTGTCTGAGGTTTAGGTAATTGTGAGTATTTCGTCACTTTTTCACCTAGAAAGGCATGCCACAAAAAAGGCTGGGAAGGATAGGAAGAACTCTGAAGGGGCAGTTGAGGCAGCACCCCAGGAGCCTTATGCCTCTGAAACTCACCCTCGGGGACACCTGCTGCCATCTGCAGGAGATGCTCCAGCCAAAGAGCTGGAACAACCTGGCACGGTGATGAGACGTGAGTTTCTCCTTGCCATTTTCGGATCCCACCACTTCCATAAATAGTGGTGAGGGTCCCTATGAAAGCAGCCAAATCCCCAGGCTGGACCGAGGACCAGAGAGGTTGTGTCTAGGGAGGCAGCAGCCCGGCGCATTTCCACTGCCCAGCCTGGTGCGTGGTGTTCTGCATACGCCTGTCACAAGCCCCATCCTCACTGCACTTGCACCTGTCCTTGATCATAGCTGGAAGTGCATCAAACGGCAGTCTTTCCTCTAGGCAACAAAGTGATTAGAGGTACCCTGAGGATACACAACTTCTGAAACTCCTGGATGCAAAGTTAATGAAAGTATGTAGAGCAGACAATATTCTGTTAACAACCCACAGGGCTGGCGCAAGAGTGATGCATCAAAAATTATTAATGTGCAAGCCAAAACCTACATGGGGTAAAGCAAACTGTTCCAAGGATTATCCCCACACTTAGACAACTCAGACCTCAGCACATAGTGGAGGTCTTGGTGCCACATGCACCACGTGAAGCCATCTCCTACTGCTGCCCTACAAATACTGCTGTCACACTACTGCTTTCTCCTCTAATGCTCAGCCTTGCGAGTATCATGCCTCTCCTCCTGCTGCCTCCTACCTGAACCTCAGCATTAGCTCAAGCACACACCTTCTGAAGTCAGTGGGAGTGTTTCCACTGAGGTAAGTGGTCTAAGTTGAGGGTACCTGGCTGCAATGGTGGCTGTCTCAGCCAGAGCCAAACGCAGTACCACAAAGGAGCTGTGGAAACTATCATCTTAGCGGAGGACAGCTTCCTTATTGTTCACAGGAATGACAGGTCACAGCCATTCAGAAAAAAAAGGACAAAAAGTAGCAAGGGTGTTGCAATAGTTCATAAGAATTTCTTCTGAAAACCCAACACTGTTAAAACAATAGTATTATAATTAGCCTTGGTAAGTCTGTGCAAGCTTAGCCAGCCAAAAGGACTCTGAGAAGGATTTTCAGTGTATATTCTCGTAAATTAATTGTTACTTCATAGCAGTCATGTTCTAAATATAACAAAAAACTCAACTAAAGGGTTTTACAGAGCCCTCATAAACCTCTAAAATAACAATAGAAATGCACAAGCTTTTATGTTGTTGTTAAGTGTGTCACAAAATGCTGATGTATAAGAATGGAATTATGTTCTCAGGAATAAAGCTTTGGAACCACCTCTGGATCTACCCACTCATGTCATATTGTATCCATTACAACAGCATTTGAACACCTTCCAGCTACTTATAATGCAAACAACAATCTCTGTCTCCTTTCCCACAATAGGATCGCATTCATATTCATTTCCATCCTAGCAAATCAGTTGGTCTGCGGATCTGGTACTCACACAGCGAATATCACAGCTTGTCCTGTGTCTCAGAGAACAACATACACTAAGTATAATACAACATAACAGAAGTGAAGTAATTGCTGTTTTGTCTGGCAACATTGTGTGCATACACATGCCTGGGAAATTCAACAAGTAAATGTTGCATTTGATTTTGAAAGCAAATATTATTTATCACATCAGAATTTCTCTCATTTTGTACAGGCAGATTGTCATCTCTGGTCCTGAAGATTTACTGCCATACTAGTTCAACTCCGTGTGCACCTCCCTGTAAGATAAACCCTCCAGGAAATACTGGCGGTGCGATTTTGCTTTTCACAGTCATTTAATAAAAAGTTCTTCATTATTCAGTCTATAGGAGTCTCTCTGGAAATAGCAAGCTCTCTTTGAACAGGGAGATGCTTCAGTTGTAAATCATAGGATACCAAACTGGGAAGATAAAAACCGCAAAGAACATTTAAATTAACAGAGAATGGATGAGCAATTCATAATTAATGATTTGGGAATGAATGCCACCTCAATTTATCATCAACTATGTGCAAAGGCAGTACAGGCACTTGTATGCTTTTTGCTGCCTTTTCAGGGTCATTACTGAACATGTCCCCGTCCATTCCAGTACGATAAGACCTGATAAGGTCAGGTGATATGTCATTCAATGACTTCTCCACTAAAAATTGTGCAAAGGATGACATCAGTAATAAACTAAATGCTTNAAAAAAAAAAAGGAGAACAGTCAAAGTTTGTGCCTATGTATTTAGTGAGACCGGCTGGAAGTGGTTATGTGATGCTTTGTGGAATCTCTCTATGCACAGTTTAAAAACAGATTGATAATATGAACTTGTATTTAATTTGTGAAGACTGCAATTTCACTTCATACACAAAGTTTGTCTACTTTCTGTGTTGGTTGTGCTACCTCCTCATTTTTTGTTGGACTGAAATTCCCAAGGATGGTCATCCAGGGCTAACAGCTGTGCAGGGATGCCATCTTTCTGCCAGCACGTGTCACCTAACCGGTTACAGAGCCTTTCAGCAGCTCCTCCCTGCTACCTTTCTCACTCATAAAATCACACATGTGGCACCACACATGTGGCACAGCAAGGGCCCCCCTCTCTGATGGTCACTATGTGCACATCACTTCTGGCCATGCGGTGGGACTGTGCATGACAGGTCTCCTGAGTAACTTCATGCGTGCATCTCCAACCACAGCAAGAATGCTCTGAGCACGCCAGCTGGAATAAATACATCTCATCTGTAGCTTCCTTGTGGAAAACCAGCTGAGTCTTCAGGAGATAATTGGCAAGGAAGAGGTTGTGAGATCCCAGAGCAATTGGCCCAGCTCACTTCAGGCTGTCTCTCCACCTCCACGCTACCCTCAGGACAGAGGGAGTCAGGATGCACTACACAGACAGGCTGGACTCTTCTAGTCATTAATTTTTCATCATCCATCAGATGGAAAATTTATGGGACAAAGAGTTCATTATCACACTGGCCAGCCACTTTCCTAAGCCTAAATTTCAAGGGAGAGGTAATTCATAAGGGCATCACCTAGAGGGAACTTGGAACATCTGTCAATTGTGACGAAATGTTCGATCAATACAGAGTACTTCAGTCTAAGCAGAGAGCATGGGTGAGTCCGGGAGAGGCAGAAAGCTAGCTGCTTGTCAGGATGGAGACACTGCTGGCAGAGGAATATCATGGCTGCAGGCGGAGGGCTCTCAGCACCCCAAGCCCAAGGTCAGTTCTAGAGCAAGGAGAAAACTGGAGTACGGGTGTATGTGAATTTACAGTGGTTCTGATTTCTGTAATGCTTACCAAATCTGTGTCTGCTTGCTTCACCTTTCACACCCCTCATAAAGCCACCGTCACCTTGCAGTCAGAATTCTGGGAAAGAGTGAGCAATTGGCATGCAAGGAATGCTCAGGATCAGCACTGCTCCTGGGTACCTCAAGGCTCCTAGGCACTGAAGCCCTGTTTGTGAGAGAGGCCCAGCCTCTGCATAAGAAGTTTATCAAAAACAGCAAAGAAACAATACCAAAATTACGCAGGTGGCAGAAAGCTTAAAAGCACATAGGATCAAAAGGAGCCGACTCAGCAGCGGGACACGTAACCAGCTTCTTTAAAAACCTTGTTTCAAAGCTGACTTCCTTGCACCTGTCAGGATTCTCAGAATTTAGCTGGGACTTTAAGCCAGTATATCTCAGTCAACTACAACCTAGCAATAATGAGACCCAGCAGCAACAATTAATGAACTCTCAAAGGAAAATGCTTGCTTTCAATGTTACAAAAACAGTTTCTGAACAAATATTGGTTCATTTAAACTCACTTCCATATTTTATTTAAATTTACCAAAAATATTTTGAGTTTCCAGTACTAGTATCCAGCAATGTTTGCCATATCCTGAAGTTCTCATTCAGCTTATATTTGGTTGTAACCCAGGACTGAGAAGAGAAAATGAAGTCTTCAGAATTTGATGCTGTGTAGGAGCTTGTGTCTCCCAAACCAGCAGAAGCTACATGTTGCATGTAGGCCATTTCTCTGGGCTTGCATGCTGCTGGGTTCATTTGGAGAAGCTTTTTTTTCTGATTTGGGAATATTCTGTCAAGGAAATTTTAGGAGTATATGTATGGGATTTCTGGACTGGCATATGTGAGGAGGTTCTAGAGATTTTGTTGCCTGTGCATAACCCAACCCAACAGTACCTGCTCCACAAGCTCCAGAACCAGAGGGCTGCTGGAGAAGTAGTATATTTGATGTAGAACAAATCTCCTGTCTTCAGGCTGTGCTGGTTTTTCTATCCATAAGCAAATCCCCATAAACACTGGGTCATACCTTTCTCAATAGCAGAGGTCTTGCTCCTTATTTACCGTACAATGTACAAACACATACTTCTGACTGACAGTTCCAAGACTCAAATTTTACCTCTCCTGCCCAGAAGCAGAATCAGCTTCCTATATATCACCAAAAGCCAGATCACACAGGCCAGAGTTGAGAAAACACTGAAAGCAAGGCCTACATAACACCTCCCTCAATCTTCACACAACCTTCATTGAGGAAAGTTGCTTCTCTTCTTATGCCCCCACAGGGAACAAACTACACTGAAAGTAACAGCGGATGTTTCCATGAAAACTTCAATCCAGGAGAGCATTCTTATTGAACTAACACGATGATGGCAATTATACAGAGAAACTGGGTCCAACTCATGATCAGACAAATAAAATAAAACAAGCTGTTGGTGCTCAAAATATTCAAAATATCTGGAATAGCCACCAAATACTTTTTTTCATGATTACTCACTCTTACTGCAACAAACATGTTAGTTGCTTCCCTAAATTTCAACTCATTTTGACTGTTTTTGTTTCCCAAAATACTCGTGTGTGGAGCACTGCAGTATCTCTGGCAAAGCCAGCCAAAAGGCTTGCCAAGTTATGTCTGTAAAAACAAAACATACAAACATACAAAACATACGAAACATACAAACTCTGGAATGAAAAATAAAATGTTGATGGTGGCCTACAAACAGGGGTCAGGCTTCAAAGGTCAGAGAGGTAAGTGGTTTGTTTGTTCTCCTGGGGGTAAAATATTAAGCCTCTGAGGCTTAGAAGGGAATCTAACCCAGGCCTTTCATTTTCTAAGAAGGTGATGTACTCAGCAGGCTGTTCTATAATCAAAGGGAGCACATTCATCATGACTTTTCATTGCCACCTACAAAAAGAGGGACATGCATCATTTTCTGACAGAATAGCTACAGGTAAAGATATCTTTACATTATGATTTCTCCACCTTCTTGTCTACCCTTGAACACATAGCAGAAATACCTAAGCTTGTGTCTGGGCTATAAGGTCAATGGAGGCAGCCATTTCCAGACAGCTTAGCTCAGATGCTAGGCAGGATCTCTATCTCCTGGAGATGCTTGTCTTGAAGGGACTATGGGCTCTTCTGGAAGCATAAAGATGATAAAATGAATGCAGGTATCAGTACAAATATTTTCAAGTAACTCTTCTGGAACACCTAACTGTCTCCCTGCATTGCATAGAAAACCCCAGACATGCCTTTCAGCTTCAGATGCTGCCTTGCGGATCGAGCATCTAAAAGTCATGCACTTTCATCCTCTTTCTACTACATTTTTTTCCTCTTCTCCCTATTAGTCCAGTACTGAGTCTGTCGTGAGTTTTACAGACTTACTTTGACTCCTAAGAAACTAAAGAGCCATGTATAGCTCCTGGACCACTAGAGAACCATAAAATCATAGAATCATTAAGATCATCTAGTCCAACCGTCAATCCAACTCTACTATGCCCATTAAAATCATTGAGTGGCTTGGGTTGGAAGGGACCTCAAAGCCCACCCAGCCCCATCCCCCTGCCGTGGGCTGGTTGCCACCCACTGCATCAGGCTGCCCAGGGCCCATCCAGCCTGGCCTTGAATGCCTCCAGGAATGGGGCATCCACAGCTTCTCTGGGAAGCCTGTGCCAGTGCCTCACCACCCTCTGAGTAAAGAATTTCCTCCTAACATCTAACCTAAATCTCCCCTCTCTTAGTTTAAAACCATTCCCCCTTGTCCTATCGCTGTCAGACTGTGTAAAAAGTCAGTCTCCCTCATGTTTATCAGCCCCCTTCAGGTACTGTAAGGCCGCAATGAGGTCTCCCTGGAGCCGTCTCTTCTCAGGCTGAACAAGCCCAGCTCCCTCAGCCTTTCTTCGTAGGAGAGGTGCTCCAGCCTCTGAGCATCTTCGAGGCCTCCTCTGGACCTGCTCCAGATGCTTCACATCTATCTTGTGCTGGGGACTCCAGGCCTGGACACAGTGCTCCAGGTGAGGCCTTACAAGGGCAGAGTAGAGGGGGACGATCACCTCCCTCTCCCTGCTGGCCACCCCTCTCTTGATGCAGCCCAGGATGCCATTGGCCTTCCTGGCTGCAAGAGCGCACTGCCGGCTCATGGCCAGCTTTTCGTCAATCACAACGCCCAAGTCCTTCTCCGCAGGGCTGCTCTCAAGGAGTTCTTCTCCCAGTCTGTACACACACCTGGGATTGCCCCGACCCAGGTGCAACACCTTGCACTTGGCCTTGTTGAACCTCATCAGTTTGCTGTTTGAATTTTTTTTGTTTGCTTGTTTGCTTTTAAGGTTCAAACTTTATTCTCTAAAAATAGCATCTGATTCATACTGAAATGCCATTATGAGTGGAACAAAGTAGCCGTTTGCACATAGTTGATTTTAGAGAGACTTGTGAATGGTTCAGATGGGTCCCTGCCATCAAAGCCAGACCTCTCTGACAGCAGATTTGTACTAGCCCCATAGCTGGTGGAGCATCTAAATCCTTGTCTGTTGAAAGGTGCATCTGAGACTGCCATTATAGTGTTGTTGGGTCAATCCACTTCTGCACCTAGCTCAGCTCTGACCCAGCATAGAGCCATTGTCATCTCCTCCCTTTGTGTCCAGAACTTTCTGCAGGTCCTATCTCAGCATTCTCAGTCACATGGAGACTAAGAAATGCATTTGCAGGATCAGGCGGACTCCCCGTGTCTGGGACAGGCCAACATGAGTACACACCTGATCTATATTCTGCACTGCTCCCCAACACACTGCTAGCCTCAGTTCAAAGAAATCGTGACTAAAGCTTTTACAACAGAGGACAGAGATAACACAGAGAAAGCCTTTTGCCTCCTCAAAGCCCTCTTTTAGCAGAAAGATCAGTCAACGTGCTGTGGTATGTCTCAGGATGTAGGTGCAGCTATGGGTATAATTATTTTCATGTACTGTACTGGGCACAACCATTTACAGTTGTGGAAATTCAAAAGGCATTGGAAACATCATCAGCGAGGCAGTCTGCAATAACAACTGAAAGAGAGCTATGGCTCACAAACAAAGAAACAGCTTTAAGAGCTGTGGCCACAACTGGTGCATCCAAGAAATAATAGAAGAAGAAGGGAAGAAAAGAAGAAAAATGATGGAGGGCAATGCTAATAAATCAAGCAGCTACAAGGCCTGACAAAGTATGCAACTGGGTGATTTTAATTGAATTCCAATTGTTATTCAACACTTCTGTGACTAACCTACAGTCAATCAAAGGTTGACTTCCTATTCTATTAGTTGATTTTTAAGCTTATGCAGAAGTTAATACATGCAAAATAATGAACAAACCTGATCCCAAGCCATAGGATTTGCACAAACTCTTTCCACACATTGATGCCTATTAACTTTGGCGGAATTTTTGTACCCATGCCTCTTAGGAAGCTCATGATATTTCAGAGACCAATGAAGGAATTCAACGTACAAACAAAAACAACAAAAAACATAAAATTTATTTTAAGAAGTCAGTTGTATCCCTAATATGCAATATTTATCAAAGCAGGAAAAAAAAAAAAAAAAAGTACATTAAAATGCTGAATATTATTTAGTCATTATTTGTCATAAATCATTTGCAAAGTATTACAACACTAACATAAAAAAGTATTAAAACACTCGATTAAGTATTAGTTTAGGAAAGTAACTTGAATATTGTGGGGTTTGTGAACTAAATTCTAGTAATTAGGGTGTTTACTTCAGCATTCCTGTGTGTGTCCTATACGCATTTGGAAATCTTTTGGGGCTTAGTTACAAAAATAGGAGGAGAAGGAAAATAATGAAGCCAGTGGCTCATCCCACATGCAGTTTGATTCAGCACCCTGTCTTGGGGCCACATTCAGGCATGAGGAGCTTGTATCAAACACACACTTTGTACACAGTAGCACCTGACAGGGCAGGAGTTATTCAGCACGAACATAAAGTCAAACCAAACAATTACAGAACGGTTTGGGTCAGAAGGGACCTTAAAGATCATCTAGTTCCAACCCCCCTGTCACGGATCCTCCCACTAGACCAGGTTGCTCAGAGCCCCATCCAGCCTGGCCTTGAACACTTCCAGGGAGGGGACATCCACAGCCTCCCCGGGCAACCTGTGCCAGTGTCTCACTGCCCTCATCACAAAAACTGCCTTCCTTATATCCAGTCTAAACCTACCCTCTCTCAGTTTAAAACCACAGAGCAGACTCATTCCCTTCCCTCACTGTTGTGGTCACAGCCTTCCAGCTATACAGCTCCCACCACTCCAGTCAAGGCACTGAGTCTCTCCTTGGGTAAACCTGGCCCATATCTTCCGATGTCTTAATAGTCTTCATTCCTACTGCAGCCTCTTCACATGCTATCTGCTGACTGCAGGCATTTAAAGCATATCTGACATTATTAGAGGGTTTTCTAAATGAAAAATAACTGATGACATATGTGAAATAAAACCTTTTTTTTTTTTTTTTTTTTTGTCTATACAAGAGAAACAGCACAATGTCATCTGCACTTCCCAGTTAAAAGCTTTATATGTTGCTGTTGTATAATAATGGGAAGATGAACAAAGATACATAAAATAGACCCGATGACTAAAGACCATCAGGATAATATTCAAATCTAGAAGAAAATATATCATTATAATGTGTTATTGTGTGTGCACCACATAAAATTAACCCATAAAATTCTGATCTAAATCATCATAAGCTGCTATGCCAAATGTTGCAATGTTAAGCCTTTGGAAATATAAAATAAGAATTAACGGAGTGCTCAGTCCTCTTTCATTTTTCAGGCTCTGAAAATCTGGATGGCACAGGTCCCTTTGTTAGCTTTCAAGAGAGACCTTGTGCCATCTGAGAGCTAAGAGCAGACAGCATATTTCAGCAAGGCAGAGCTGCATGTCAGGCCTATTAAGCAGAGCTTTTACTCCTTCAGAGCAACCAGTTGAGGTCCCAGTGCTGCAGCTTGAAGCTAAGGGTTGTGCATTTCCATTTTACAATGCTGCCATCTGTTGGCCTAGGTGGAGATTCATGTTTAAAAATCAGAGTTGCCATATTATCCTTTAACTTTCTGCACTTCTGTAGTTTTCGCAAAGATATTTATGTGGCTAAACATACACAGCTGCAATAACAGTACCTCACGAGAATCTCCTCAGGCTTCCTTGAAAGGTAGTGGAAGAAATAAGCACTTCTGGCCTGTGATTCACTTCATCCCAAAGTAGAATCCAACAGACATCAGATATGAGCAGTACCCAAAAACCATTAATGTTCTTTGCCAATGGCTCTAACAAGATCTGAAGAGTGACCAGCTCAGGTGTAGACATCGCTGTCACGCTCCAAGCGTAGAAAGCTGGCAGAAGGAACACTAGCCCATAATGCAGTGGGGAAAGCCTTCAGAGCTGCTGCTAATTGTTAATTCATTAACTTGTATTCAGTGAGGCAACGGGCACTAAAGAAGGTGATTAACTATGTCTAAATTTGGATAAGAGTGATGATATCTAGTCCAGAAGTCCACCTCCACTATATAATTTCTTTGGCAGTTTCTAGCTCTCTTCCCTGCTCTGCCTCCACACTGTCATTTCCCTTCTCAGAAAGCTTAAGTAAAAGAAATCTCACATGTAGTTTCCTGCACACACACAAACATCAAAAAGGGGCATCAAATTTGCCTAGAAATTTTAACAATTTTAAATTCAGACTATACAAGAGCTAGACCTAAGTAGGATTCATTTTAATCCAAAGATAGATTTTGCACTATAGTTAAAAATCTGCTACAAATAAAACAATGTTAAATATACTTTTGCCTCATTAAAGGGCAAACAGCCAATAATTTAAACGCTTTAGCTGGTTAATAACAGCTTGAGGGGTGATTTATTTTGGATTACGCCTAATTTAGCAGAGCAACAATAAAATAACACAATCTTTGCAAACTACCGTTCTACATAAAATTTTGCATCAGTTTAAAAGAGCCACACATTTAGGTGTTACAGATGTGCACTGCTTGAACAGTTGTGCAAGCATAAGAGGTGAGTACCTAATTTCCGACTTCTGACCATCATCATCATGTGCTGGAAACTACCATCCTGCCAATTTGATGCCTAGAATGCTCTTGCTACGCACATTTTTAACAAATCCCCAGTCGCTGTGTTCCTTGCTTCTTATAGCATAAGTTAATTAATTGGTCAGTTAATGAATCTGAGTAGCTGACAAATGCTCTCTAAGATGTCTAAACTTGACAACAACAAACACTGCTTCTTATGAGGAAATTCCCCTGCCCTCACAGCTGTTCTCCAGCATTTAACTCTCTGCCCAGGCAATGTCATCCTAATTTTCAGCCTGGCTCTTGATGAATGTTCAGCCATTGGAGCAACACTGGAAACTGAAAGGAACACAGCCACTGAACAAAGTTCAAGAGGGTCCTGCCGCATTACGGAACCCCATTCATAAAACTGGTAACAGCAAACCTCCTCTCTAAGGCTTCTGGTCCCAGACTTGGGCCGCCCAGCTAGAGAAGGACATGGGAGTGCTGGTGGACTGGTGAGGAACTGCAGCACTTCTCCAGCTGAGAGAGCTGGAACTGCTTAGCCTAGAAAAGAGGAGGCTCAGGAGGGATCTCAGCAAGGTATCTAAATTCCTGAAGGGAGAATGTAATGAAGACAGGACTAGGCTCTTCCAGTGGTGCCCAGAGATGGGGCAACAGGCACAAACTGGGGCACCAGATGTTCCCTCTGAGCACCAGGCAGCACTGCTGTGCTGTGCAGGTGACGGAGCCCTGGCACAGGCTGCCCCAGAGGCTGTGGGGTCTCCTGCCGAGAGATCTCCAAAAGCTGCCTGGGCGTGGGCCTGGGCACCCTGCTCTGGGTGTCCCTGCGACAGCCGGGGAACGCGAGGACGCCCTGGGGGAACCGGGCCCGCCGCGCCGCGACCCAGCGCCCCCAGCAGATGGCGCCGCGGCCC
>VXAV01002775.1:70247-91290 GCA_013399715.1 Alectura lathami | reverse complement strand
AGGGGGGGGGCGGGTATATGCAGTTATAAGTGCACTAGAAGTTTAATCAGAAAACTTAAACCCATCTTAACTCCACTTAAGTACTTAAGCATTTTGTGGTAATTGCTACTTTTACTAATGTGCCTGTGCAGATGTTGCTAAGAAGTGAGGACACTTGCACATTTATTTTAGAAAATAAGGGTTATAGAAGAATAACATGGGATAAAATGCTAAAGAAGATGGCGATGTGGAAATTCATTCAGTCCTAGCATTTTAGGCTGTATTGTGGCAGAAGGCTCCCTTTTAACCTTACTGTTATAGGGGGAAGTTTTAAGGACTGGGTTTTTTATTGGCTAATAACAAGCTACCAATAAGAAACTTCTGCTAGCCACAACAGAGAAAAGACATTTAATGCGTATAGGCCATACTCGAGTTTAACAAAACTATATGTGGGACTTGTGCCCATCGTGATGCATGCTTTTATGGATTAAAAACTGCTGTTTTCTTTTCTAGTTCACCTTGATCATGGAACAAACTCCACGAAAGGCGGTAAGCAGTCTGTGTGGTTGTCAGTGTGATTGCTTAGCCAGGTTTCATGTACAAAATGCATGTAAACACTTTTATTGAACTGTCAATACAGACACTCAAAAATTACAAGTGGAAGTATCTAAATGGCTTTGAAATAGAATGCAGATCACAACAGTGAGTGATTTGTCTGCTCCCTGCTCCCGGGGAGACTCGAGAGACATAACAGGAAAATAGCAGAGGACTCTGATCACTTGCCTTAGATTTATAGCTTTTGTTTTCTTGAGGAAATCTCTTATTTCCATTTATTCTGCAGCTGAAAAAGCACAGACATAGAACTAAGATAGACTTTAAAGTGTTCCTTTCCCTTTTCCACTCCAGGGTGAAACATTTCTGTAATGTCTTTTTTAACAGATGGATTTTTAAAATCCAAATGTAAAAAGAGGGTTTTAAGGGTCACTTTCAACAAAAAAGCCACAAAAAGTATTTGGACAGGCACCAGCATCACAGTTCTGTCTAAATGAACTGGCTTTTTGTCTTCCTTTCTCCTAAATTAACAACTGGAGTCAGTCAGCCAGCTGGATTCCAGAGCTTTCAGCAAAGTCATCAAGGGCTCTTTCAGAAACATTTAAGAAGAACTGGAGATAATTTTTGAGCTTTGAAAGAATATGTTGTCATCTTTGGAAACATACAGAATGTAGGAGATCTCTGGTTTTGTCAAGCTGCATAATGTTTCAAAACTGGATTTTTAAGTAATGGAAAAAATAAACGAGATGTTCGAAATGTAACCTGTGACTGTATCAAATTCCACAACAGAACATTCTCATCTGACTGTTGAAGGATGAGGAGTCACCGTGACATTCTTAAGAACAATAAATAAATAAAAACCCATTGTATATCCTAGCTTTTAGGTCATGGGATGATTAAGAAGGAAGAAATTCCATATGGAAGGCAGATGCTTTCCTTGCACCCATTCGTTTCAGGAATAAATCTCCTCAAATGAGAGGTTCTGTAGCAGCACAATGTTAGACCAAAAGGACAATCAAAGCTATGGAGTTTAACTTCTGTGAGGTGCTATTTCTGGGAAGGATCACTTGTCTGGGCCTTTAAATCAGCTGAACCCCATAGCCCCTCACAAACAGGGTGCAGTTTTTAATCAGAACTTAGGAAGGAATGCAAGTTTTTTTTTTTTTAATTTTTTTATTTTTTAAGGACTCTCTTAGCTGGGGTTCTTTTATTCCTGAGAGCACTTAGCAATTACCTTAAAAAGAGCATTTATGGACCTCTTATGGAGTAATGGGCTCAGCTTTGCAGAAAGAAGGGAAACGTAACGGTTGGGGGTTTTTTGGTACTAATAATCATTCCTCCAAACTCCAGCATTTGCATTATTGCCTGAGAAGCAGAAAATGAAAACAAATATAAGTGAAATCAGCCTCACTCTATGTTGTTAGCATTAAATGGAAAGTATTTCTTAGACTTTTCTTTCCTGTTTTCTTTGGGGATTTAATTTTTTTTCCAGAGGGTCATTCTTTTACAGCTGTGGAATCGTGCCAGTGCAGATCAAGGAAACACATATAAAGAAATTTCTTTCTTGTGTCCCTTTAAAAAAAAAAAAAAAAAAAAAAAACTAGTAGGGGGCTGTAAATGCCACATTCATCTCTGAAAACCTTGGCTAATCTTGCCTTAGGTTGAGCGTTTGCCAGATCATGGTTTAATTAAAAGCTTTCTGATTTAACAGGCATTCTGGTTTGCTCAGATAAAAGATTTTCTATGGAAATGAAGATGGGGCGGGAGGTGGGAATGCAATTTGTTTTACTCATTCTGGGCTCTAGGTTACTATATGGCCTTCTTTATGATCCTCTGTTATCTCCTGATTTTGAGAGAGAGGTGGAGTGGCCTGTGGGAGGGGGCTTACACTGGAAGGGCTGCAGGGCTTTTCAGCTGCTAGTGAGCTGTGAACAGAGTGAAACTGTGCTTTTTCAGGAAAAGTGAGATTAGCTGGAGGACAGGAGAACGTGTGTTGCAATATGTTTCACTCTATAGAACTATTTTTCCTCGTACTTTGTCTGTGGTGCTTTGTTGCCCCTTTTCATATGTTGGTTGCTGATGAGCACAAAAGGGAAATTTACTGGCAGCTGGCTAAATGCAGGCTTGTTTTTGATCGAGGCCATGATGGATATATGAACTTGGCTAAAATGCCATTTGACCTTTTCTGAGAAACTTATTTTGGCAGGCAGATGGAGGAAATATGTTGCTGGATAAAATGAATGCCTTTGTTTAATATGGAGGAATTTTAATCTCTTGTGTTTTCTGTCTGCGGATTGGGAAGTCAGGTGTCGGCTGTGATGCATGCACCTTGGAACGACTTCCTGCAGCCTGTGAGAGTGGTTAAAGGAAACGTGGAATATATCCACACAGCGTTTTCCCTAGAAACCACTGACTTCCACCATGGCAGTAGGAATGCTTCGGGGGGAAAAAACCTCCTGGACACTACAGCTCTCTGTTGCTAATTCTTCATTGGTGGATGTGATGATGGAAAAACAATCTCTTGTAAGAGTGATGAGGTGTAATGCACTTGTGCTGTGTTAATACTTGCCCTTTCCTTTAGATATGTCTCTTTTTTTCATAGGAAAAGAAGGGCTGGTGATTAAAATGCAAATCTAGGCCTTGCTTTTGTAGTGTTTCCCCTCTCAATTTCTGTTTGTTTCCTCTTTGTGTGTGTGTGTCTCCCCCATGTGGATGCAGGAAGATGCTGAGCCTTGGTATTTCCAGAAGGCGTACTCAAGGTACTGGAAGCACTATGACTTAGCCATGCGCTGGATGCACAGGCACCAGAGAGCCTACAGGAAAGCCATGGAGGCCTTTTATCACGTGCCATGGCCGCCTCCTGCAGCTTCTCCAGGTCGCCGCTACTCAGATTGGGATGGGGATGAGCCCCCATGTGCCCACAGCCATTGCTCCAGCCACAGCCCACATGGCAGAGCTCAGCAGCACGCGGATGCCCACCCAGAGAGGGAGGCTGCTGACGGGGACTCTGAAACTGAGGAGGACTCAGAGTCCGAAGGGGAGCTCGAGTATGACCTGAGTGACATGGAGATCACGGAGGAGCTTCGTCAGTTTTTCGCCCAAACAGAGAGGCATCGGGAGGAACTGCGTAAGTCTGTGCTTGTTGGGTTTTTCCTGGTGCTTGGTGGCCATAATGTTGAGTGGTGGACAGAGTTGGGAGTTTGTGGGGTTTGTGAGAATTCACAGAAACGAACAGAAGGAAACAGGCGAAGCTGGTGGGTGTGGTTGAGTGCCATTCAGTAGAAATAAGTGTTAGAAAATGTTTGAAGGTTTTTCTGTGTGAGAGAGAGAAAACTGTGACTGCAAAGAGGATAATAACATGTTTGTCTGGAAGACGATATTCATCTCAGGTTCTGAAGGAAGAACTCCGGAATTTTTAAGGTTAAACCTAGTTAACATGCAGTACCTCTGAGAGGGGAGCCCAGAGGAAGTGCTTCACTACATCGCTGAACCCTAGGGTAAACCTCAGTGTGCTTTATCATATGGAGCAGCCATTTTGTTTGTTCTTTTTTGGCTAAGCCAACAGTAAAATTCCAAGACCTTTCTCTTCTCCCTCTGCATCCATAAGGTACTCTTCACTCTATACTGTACCAGAAGTTTCTCTTTATTTTGCATCTTGATCCAGAGCCAAGTCATTAAGCAGCGGATATAAGCCAAACGCTTAATACTTTTCTCAGGTCCTGATGCTCAGAGGTATTGATCATCTTCTCTTTTTTTTTTTTTCTGTGAAATCCCTTAAAAAAGGAAGAATTAAGCTTATTGGTAGTTTACTGCATATGCAAGTGTTGCAGGCAGATTTATGATCTGTTTTTAAGAAGTAGCATGATGAAAATCACTTTTTTGTCCTTGACTCAGATAGAAAATACCTGGAAGAAGTGTTTAATTGAACTTTCCTTGCATACTGAAAGAGGGAAATTTTCTAAAAAATAATAATAAAGCATAATAAAGGCAATGATTTGGAGGGGAAGATCAAAGACCTTAGAATAACATATTTTTCATCAGGGTATCCAGTGAGCTGAGACAACTCAGCTTTAGCTTCATGCTTCTGTCAGTGTGGTGCCCTGTGTCTGGAGGTCGCAGAGCTGAGGAGCTCGGTGGCAGTGCGTGACACGCCAGCCCTTTCTCATCGTGCTTTTGTGGCATCAGCTTGGTGTTCTCTGTTGAAACATTCCTTTGATGAGGTACAGGGTGATTTGAGATGCTTGACTAACTCTAGAAATGCAGTACTTTGAATTTAAAGGTGTGTGAGTGATTGAAGAGGTGTCCTGGAAATTGGGAAATCTGGGCTTACAGGTGCTCTTTGTCACAAATCCCCTGCACGACCTTGGTATAGGTATTCAGTCTCTTCCTGACCCCTCACTGTCTGCTCTTGCTAAAAATACGATTTCAGCAGGTGAATCAGGAAGAGGCTTGTGACTCAGAATACAGATTTGACTTCTGTTCCTTTTGCCACAGAGATTCTTGGAGCCTTTTGGAATAATGAGCTTTCTGCTCTGTGCTATGTACTAGCCCAGTTACAGGTAAGTGTGACAGTCCCTTTGGCGACGGTGTTCCAGCTCTTTGTCCAGAGCTGAACAGAATCTGGCCTTCAGCTACTGCAAGCTTCAGTTTCTTTGTAATACATAGTTTCCTTGTGGCATGAAAAAGTGAGAATAATAATTGTCTGTAGTTATTCAAAGCATAAAAAAGTAAACAAGTGCTAGATTTAACTGAAATATAAAAGTGCTACAGAACCCTTGGGATGCTAATTTTATGAGTAATTACAAGTACAGTAGCTTGTTCAGAAATATTATTCTGTCAGGAAGGGGGGAAGGAAAGGGAAAATGTACTTTTAATTCCATTGAAGTTTTTCAGGTAACATAAGCAGCAGGAAGAAAGGAACATCATTGTTTCCCTCATGGTATGGAAATGAGCTGGTATGGCAACTGTTCAAGGCAGTATCACTCAGCGAGGTCGTGTTATTCATTTTCCTGGATGCCTTTTCTGAACAAATGAAACAAAATTTAGGGGTTCATTAAGCTGCAGTTCATAATGACACTGTCATGTTCCATCTTTCGTACTGTGCTGGAGGATCACTGTGGTTCTGTACTGATGCTCAAGACAAGTGAGGTGATGCAAGTACACGAAAGAAACCTGTGGTTACTTCCTCCTGTAACAGCTTTTCCTTTTAATCCTGGGCTGTATGTCGTGGCTCTCACCACCTTGAGAACGATCTGTAGAGAAACATGGGCACTGTAAAGCTCAGTAATGCCTGAAATGCAGGCATCCATCTCTGGAAGAGCCACTTGTAATGTTGAGGTGAGAATTTTGAACTTTCTCTGAACTGGGCGTGTCGAAGGAGAATAGCAGTAGTGACCGGGTAGATGATCGGGTGAAGTATAAGCCAGCTGTTAGGGAATGTGAAGGGGCAGCAGTGCCTCACGCTCTCTTTCTCTGTTGGCTTAGGGGCGCCAGGTGGAGTTGGCAGCCCTTGACCCCTCCAGCTCGGTGTGCACCTGGGAGCAGACACCTGCCTTGCTCTTCTCTTAAAACAAGTGCGGCGTACGGTTCGGTGCACTTTTATGGGCAGCCTGGGTGATGTGTGGGAGAAGAGCAGTGAGACAATCAGAAAGGGGATTTGGGCGCGCAAGGAAGGGATATTTAGCAGGGATATGCTTGTCCACAAACAAACATTCTGTTGATTTTCCCTTTGAGTTCATATCAAATTCTTCATGGTTCTTATATTCATGTCACATGTTGCAGTCAAGTTATGTGCTCCTGGAGTGGCCCAAAATAATTGTGAGCAGAGTTTTGCTGAGGCTCTCTGAGCTCAGGCACATTAATGCACTACAAATTTATCCTGTGCATTTGATTAAAATCTCTTACAGGCAGTTTTGATTCCTTTCCTCTTCAGCTATTTACCTTCATATGCAATCATTATTATCTAGTGCATCTATTTTAAAGGGTTTTGTTGTCAGGCTGGTCTGTTCTGGTTCTTCATCTAACTGGTGATCCTAGTACCTAGGGATGTTTTTAGTAGTGTTTAGGTCTTCACTAAGGCTGCTGAAAAGCATGAAGTCATTTTTCTGAGTTATCACACCTGTCAGACCTTTGTAGTGCACTTAATTCTCCAGGCATCCTAGATATAAAGGACTTAATACATTAAGTTGTCTTCATATATTTGCAAGAACTAGAAGGACAGAAACCAAGAAAGAAGATTCACAAGCTAACAATTCAGTGAATTGTCTAATTGCGTGTATTTTATTTATTGCATTTCCAAATTTAGCCTTTGAAACAGTTTGCCTTTCTGCAGTTCTTCTGTGTTCCCTTGTTATATACACTGCTATAATTGAGCAAATATGGCATTACAAATACATTGAGAAGCATTCTGTAGCAGTCAACAGGCAATGAAACAGTGTCCTTTATTTAAAAACAAAAGCAAAGCTAATACTGTCATGTCAGTTCATTACTGTGGGATAATGGTCTGTCAGTTGTTAATGCTGGGACTTTTTTTTTTCCATTAAAACCTCTGCTTGTATTACCCACACATACCCTCCAGCTGTTCCCAAAATAATGTTGTCTCAGCTTAAAATTTTCTTGCCAGATGGAAAACCTTTTAAAAAAAAAAAAAAATTGAAAGGAAGTAGTGAATGAAGATGTTTGTTTCAAATTTTCAGTTTGTAGGTTTTTCTCCCTTGGGTTTCTTTTTCTCTGGAAGATGACAGTTGCCACTGCTTCTTCCGAGACAAGGGACTAATGGAATTTTCCATGCTTTTAAACTTGTCTGAATAATACCAGATCCATGAAGTTTTTCATTTTGTTTAAAGCCTTTGTACTCCTTTGGAAAATACAGGCTTTTATGCCCATGTCTGCCACCACACTTTACCAAAAGTGAAAGGAAGAAAAAAAGAAATGCTTCTCCCTGTTCCTCATCTGCCTTTTGCTCTGTTAGTCTCTAGTTCCTACCCTTGGTGACCAGCATCTTTTCTTGATGCTTGTGCCCTACCACAGACTTCCAAAGCAGTGCGGATGGTGACCCTGTAAATGTCTGCTCAACTCCTTGGCTTGTCAGCCTTGCCATCAGAGGAGCTTTTACTTCTGTTTTTGTAAGCTGGATGGCTGGAGTTTCTGAGAAAATCCTGTGAAATAAGAGTTCTCTCCACAAGATGTATGGGTACTTGAGAGGCACTTCTGGGGCATGATTTCTGTTAACTGAAAGAGAAGTGTGGAGAGCTGTCCCTTTGTACCACGTCTCTCAATAATTGAACCTTTTATCCTGTAGCAGCAGAATTTTATCAAGTGCTAAAGATGTTTCCAGCGTAGAGGTTGTCTGTTTCGTACTGGAAGCCAACAACAGAAAAATACCTCATTGCTGCAGAAATAAAGAGAAGTTCCACAATTTTTACCACTTCAATGTTGAAAAGTAATCGGTACTTGCAATAAAAAGGACTTTCTGGATTGCATTTGCAGAACAACAGAGCTGGGCTTAGGTTTATATATATCCATCTTGTGAAGGACAAGATTATCTTTGTACTGAGTATCAGGTTGGGAACACGGCTATGTCTAGGGAATGTCCTTGGATCTCATACTGGAGACAGAGCTTGAGTTTCTAAGATGCCTAGCTTTGCTGTGTGGACCTCTGATCTTCCCATCAATCCAGTAGGCACTGCAACTGGTGGACACCATGCTGCTACAAGATTATAAAGGGAGAGAGAGAGAAGGTGGCTTGAGGTGCTGCTGTGGATACTGTGTGCTTCCTGCATCACTGGACCAGATACAGTCAGAACTGGATTCCCTCTGTTGAATGCCCAGGAGGGTTGTGTGAGGGTTAATATACAGAGCTGGAAGTTATAACATCTCTTACTTGTTTTGTGTCTCAGGCTGAGGCTCTTTCGCACTGTTGGCAACCCCTGAAATTGCACAAGTGCAAGCCCAAGTGTGCTGTCGTTATAGAATCACAGAATCATAGAATCATCTGAGTTGGAAGGGACCTTTAAAGGCCATCCAGTCCAACTCCCCTGCAGTGAACAGGGACACCTACAGCTGGATCAGGTTGTTCAGAGCCCTGTCCAGCATGATCTTGAAGGTCTCTAGGGACAGGGTATCCACCACCTCTCTGGGCAACCTGTGCCAGTGCTTCACCACCCTTACGGTAAAAACTTTTTCCTGATATCTAGTCTATATCTCCCCTCGTTCTGCTGCTGGGATGCCCCAGGATACAGCCCCTAGGCAGCGTGTCCGGGGAGGCTGCAGGCCACACTCCATTCAAGCCGGGGCTGCAGCCCTCTCTGCTGGTGGCTGCGCTGTGCTGGGCTCTGCCCAAGCATGCTATGGGTTACTGGTGTGTGAGTTGCAGCAGACTTAAAGCAAGGAGCATGAGAGAAGAGGTTCATAGAATCACAGAATGGCTTGGGTTGGAAGGGACCTCAAAGATCATCTAGTTCCAACCCCCCTGCCATGGACAGGGTTGGTTCATCTGGTTCAGTGTGACTGCAGCGTAGACATTGCTTAAAGAGGAGTGCTGAGGTGTCAGGTATCTCCATTTCCTCTCTCATTCGATGGAAATGAAGAATGCTTCCATAGCTGTCATAGCGTGAAAGTATGCATTAAACTTGGGAAACCTGTGTTCAAAAATCTCGCTCTTTGTTTGTCTCCATTAATGCAGTGCAGATAGTACAAACCTCAGGTGACTTGTGAACAAATTGAGCCTCTCAATATTTATGAAGGATTTTGAGTACCTCAGCAAGGAGTGAAAGCCTTTGGTGGCAGAAGTATAAACAGTATGCTCTGAGAAGTGTTGTTCATCCCAGACCTTTTGTTTAATGCTAAGTGAGCTGTCACCCCGTGCGCATCCTGTTGACATCATCTTTACTGAACAAGGACAAAATTTCAACTACCCTTTCTTCTAGAGAGCTGTTACCCCTAAGTTATTCATGAGTCAGTGAAGAGGAGTCTGGTAACCTTGCGTTGTTGCTGCTCTTCGTGACCCAGCACTGTGGTAAAATTCCTCCTGCCTGGAGTAGTTTATTGAGGATATGAGCAAGACATGTGAGACAGAGATCATTGCTTCTCTCAGCCGCCCTGCCCCTTACCACCCACGTGTGAGATCTGCTGTTGCTAAGTCTTGATAGTTGGTGGTCTCAAAAGGATCCAGTGAAAACAGGTCAGTAGCTTGCAGTCGTATGCACAGTCACTTTTGCAGCTGATAGGCCAACTATTAGAAGTTCCTCCGTACGAGGAATACATGGCAGTTCAGTTTTAGGTCAAACAAGGAGAGCGGCATCACCTGTTTTGTGTCAGTGCTCTGTGCAGTTTCCAAGGCAGGAGGTCGTATTGCTGTGATGTACCTGGTCTCCACAAAGCTCGGGCAAAGAACCGCTGGGCAGAGCCCAAGGAATCCCTCCCCAGTCGTCTTGTAAGAGCAGAAGTAACTGTGAGCAGGCTGCTACAAGAGGCTGCATCATACGGGAACAGCCTGGTGGGGAAACGTGCAGACTCCATTTAAGCTGGGAACTGGTGCTGGTAATCTTCTGAAGTCAGGTCTGCCTGCTTGCTTATGCCATTAGCATCTGCAGCTGCTTTGTGTGGCTCCCCTAGTCTTCTCTTCATTCTTCATCCCTGCAGGGGAGCCTCTGAAAGCAGCTGCAGCTGCTGTGGAAAAGAGCAGGTGAGATCATGCTGACAGCTCTAGGGAAGTGGTATAAAAGCCACTCAGTGCTAATAGCTGGTCTCAGGCAGTCTGTTATCACAGTTTATGCGCTTCTCTATTGCCCCTAAAATTCCTGGATTACTGGATCCGTCTAGGTGCCACATGCAGCATTTCTGGACCTCTGAATGGCTGGAATTAGGAGAGAGCTCTGACACAGCCCTGTGATGATAAATCTGGATTCATCCATCTTTAGCATCCCTGTAAGTGGACAGTGACGATGCTGGCTATGAATTACGTATTGTCTAAGCCAGCCTTTTTGTGTCTGCCTGGGGAGCTGTTGCTGTAGCGTGAATGATTAAAGTTTCAGGGTGTGTGGCAATGGAGTGCATGTGAAAAGCACCATCATGGACCAAGGTGGAAACAAATGTAACCGTGCTGTACATTTTTTATGCTCTTAAAATCTGCTTAGAATCTGCAACAGAGCTGACACAGCAGTACATCTCAAGCATTTACATCCTACAGAGCAAATGTCTTGTACAGATTTGCTTGGAGACACGTAATTTAGCCTTGCTAACTTTAATGAGGTGTTGCTAATGCCAAAACTTCAGAGGCACCATTTGTTCTTTTACATCTTTCACTGCTGCTCAGTTTTATCAGAAGCATCCAGATGGAATTCTTGCTCGTTGTCATTAGGGGGATGTGGGTGCTGCGTGGACAGAAACTGAGAGCTGAGATACTTCCTTCTGTCTGGCTCTTTTAGACACTCACCTCCTTGCGTGCTCAAAATAAAGCGGGACAGACAGAAGCTGTTAAACTACTAGGCTCAGGCTTAAGTGGCCTTTACAGAATTCCATGGTGACCTTGGACATGCCATTTGGGACTGGATCCACAGAAGCTGTCAGAATGGATGGAATTTAGAATCATATCCAAAATCATGATCTTTCTTTTCCAACCATACCTTCAAGGCAAAATTCACATCCGAAGGAAGAGGCATCTTGAGCTCCCATGTGAGAGGGAACATGGTTGTTCTGTCTTTTCCAGTGGCAGGGTCAAGCACCTCTGACACTTTGTGACATCATCTTCTGCAGAGCCCATTCCAAGGAATCTAAATCACATTCTGCTCTAGGAATTTGTGTCCAGAGTCCCTTTTTCAGATTTGAACCTATAATATAGTGGTAACAGCACTTCCCTGTCTCTCAGGAAAATAGAGAAGGTCGATATGTCTACACACCCAAGAAAAAGTTGTACTAGGAGCATGCGAAATGCTCAGTATGGATTGATCCAGCCGTTCATCAGTGTTACAATTTTTATTTGCCTCCAAAGTACAAAAAACTGTTTATCTGGATGTCAGAGCTATCCCCTGATATTTTCAAAGGCATATGTCTCAGTTGTCAAAACATGGTTCTGCTGTACACTGAAATCACGGAGGCAATGTAAAATGAGGAATAAATCTTACATGGATATTTGTACTGAAATTGGCTTTGTACTGAAATAAACAACATGGGTGCTATATTGGTGATCGTTATTGCTCACGTGTAGCTGGATAAGAATCTCTTGGGTTTAATTTTGTTTGTAGTTGCTGAAGTCATGGTTGTTGCTCTAAAAATCAGCTCTATATTCACACGGACATTAGGGAAACTTTGCCAGGGAATGCAGGGCTCTAGAGAGCGTGCTGGACCTTGATTTTAATGTGGTTCTTCAAATACTACAAAGCCAATATTCTTGTGCTCTTGCTCTGCACATGCCTTGCAGAACACCTTCATTTCTAGGTCTGCAATTTTTGATACGGGTGCTGACCAGAAGAATTGTGGAAGACTTGCTTTCCACTTCATCATCTGTCACTGCTCTGGAATGTTTGGCCAGTGGTGTGGTGAGAAGGAGTCTGAGAAACTGTGGAAACGTTCAGAGAAGAGATGGCATCATGGGTGCTGTGTGGGGCAATGGAGGTGTTGAGCTGGCAGCTTCTTGAGCAGCAGAGCATCTGGCTGGCTTAGTGGAATGCAGGGAGAAGTGTCTGCTTTCTCTGAGCCTTCCATTTCTCAGTAGGTAAAGCTGGTGATCTGCGGTTACTCACATTCCCTGCTTTTGCCTTCCTCCCTTGGCATTAGCTGCTGACCTCTGTTGAGAACAGGCTGTTGGGACAGGTGGGCTTTTAGTCTGGTGGCTCTCCTTATGTAAAATCTTCTCTTCATCAGGTCACATCAGCGCATGTGGTTTACCCCATTGGGGTGACAGAGGGGAGACGCAGAGCACCCACTTGCCGAACGTTGATACTAACTTCATAAGAGCCAGGGTGCCAAAAGCTGCCTTTTTGAAGGCAGACAGTGCAGGCTGCTGCTCCAGCAAGGGGCTCTTGAACAATTTCTAGTGTCAAACATTTTCATTTTTGCAGAAAGTGTGATAGGCACACCTCTGCAGGTTTTCTCTGGAATATTTTATTAATTCTTTTTGTTGTGTTTTTAATACTGGGCATAGCAATTTAACCTTGTAGAATTAAGTAAATCTAATTTAATTTGTTAGGGCAATGAAATGATGCCAGGTGAAAGGCAGGTTCAGAAGCAGAACTAAACAGTTATTTTGTATTTTGTCTGTTTGCATTCTGGCATTGCTCTTAAAGTGTTGTGGTGGCTTTAAAGTCCTGACTTGTTATGTTTTTTAGCATAGTAGCAATGAGAAACTCAGGTCAGAAGGAAAGTAGGTTTTCATATATATATGTGTGTGTGTGTGTGTGTATGAATGAGAACTTTCATATATATATATATATACACATACTTTCCTGATTTCTTTAGTTTGACCCTATTTCCAGATGTCTTAAAAAATGATTAGTCAGGCAGCACGCTGTAGGGTTTGGGCCTTTTTAATAACAGCATGAAATAAAAAAAGCAGATTTCCTCACTGAGATTAATTTTCCCTAGATTGCTGATTGTTAGTTTTGCACGGCTGCAGTAACACTAACTTCTGGACCTGTTGGTTAACTGGAAGATCAGTTCATTGACTGTGCTTTCTTTCAAAAAATCAGAGGCATGGGCATAGGTTGCTTTCAGAAGTGGTGTTTTGGTAACAGCAGATTTCCCTGCAGGTGTTACTGAGTCGCTTTGCGGTATCATACAGCAGAACAAACTTGGATTCAGCAGTATAGTCTGTGGCTGGAGTCAAGCAAATTTAAGTGTAGAGTTCTAAACGTGTGAGTTTGATTCAGAAGACTCGTAGAGGCTACTTTTTTTTTTTTTTTTCTTCCCATGAAAGCACCAAACTCCCAGGTTTATTTGTCTGTCCAGCACTCTGCACATCACAGAACACTTTCTTCTGAGTGTGCGTGCCTACTTTCTATTCAGGGCACGAGTACAGCTGGTAGTGAAACCCGTGTTTCCTCATTGTTTTGGTTTGCTTTTAAAGAACTTCTGATTTGGAGCATGGCTTTGTTCAGTCTCCTCCGGCTGTGCCATGTATGCGTGTGTATACATGGCTACAGTTATATATAGGTCTAAGTAATCCTCCTGTTTACTCCAGCAGTGGTGCCTTTGTCTGGCGTCAGCACTGTTGCCCTCAGCGACAGATTGGAGGTGGTTGGGGGATGGGAGTGCAGAGTCAGCTGGTCTGTATTTAATCTTAGTGCTGTAGGCTTGATCCGCACTGAAGACAGCTGCCAGTGCCTGATCCTGTACTGATTTCCACACGGTGGTCAGCAGCTTCCTGGCTTTTTACTTGTTTCAGATGGTACAAAAGTATGGTCTGGACGCCTTGGGATCTCAGGTTTGTGTGATGCAGTGCACTGGTTACCCCAAGCTCACCTCTGTGTGTTTTGTGCCCTCTGTAGGGCTGTCAGAGATGCACACGCATCTGAGTATGAGTTACATTCGGAATATACAGATTTCTAGAGTAGGATTTCACTCGAGGTCCCACAGATCTGGCTGGTTGCTTCATGTTCATGGGTTTTGTTTTGGTTAATTTTCTGCTTGCAGTAAGAATATTCCTTCTTGAGGGTTTTGTTGTGGAAAGTGGTAGAAGGAAATAAAAGTTAATGGTCATTTAGCTGGACAGTAACCAGTGTAGCCTACTGCTAGTGTCAACATGGACCTGAAGGCACTTATTGTTTCCATCTAGGAGCTTGGGCAGTTTGTTTTGGAGACCGCAGGACAACCCTTCTTGCTTTTTAACCCTATTTGTGAAACAGAAATCAGCTTCTTTAATCTTCAGTTAGCTTTTGGCCGGTTACTTACCCACAGATTTCAAAATAGTGTGAGATCATTGGTTCATAACTGTCGGGTAGGAAAGCGTTACAGATTAATTACAGGGACTCAGTGTGTGGATAATTGACAGGAAGTAGAACACCTTGGTTCTAACTTGTATTTCTGTTCATTTTGATGTCAAAGATAACATCTAGCCACTTGCTGTCTCGGTAAGTAATCTTGCCCTGTATCTACAGAACTTTCCTCTTCAAAATGTGTAGAAAAAATCCACTGTAGTAAAAGAGAGGGTATCAGACTGAGTACTTGCGATCTGCAAAATCTGTTTGCTGTCTGCTCTGACAGCCGGTTGCAACTACGTCTTCCTCTGAGAGTCACTCTCATTCCTTAGACTATTTCCTGCTTTTACCACTCAATTTCAGTCGGGCTGTGGTGAGCGTTTCTCGGTGCCAAAGCCAGGTTAGGTCGTTTTTCTTCCCAGCCCATTCAGTCCCGCTCCAGTGCTGCCATTTTAGTTCAGCTTGTGGAGTCAAGACACTGAACTGTACCAGGTTTCCTTTGTGGGTTGCGTTGCTTGGCCCCTCAGGCGGTTGTGCTGTCAGCCTTGGGGGGCTTGGGACCTGGAGCATGCAGCTAAGAGAGGAGCAGGGGAGCAGAAACCGCGTAAGCTGGTTTGGTAACTGAGGAAAGAAAAATGTCCGTGGAACCACAGTTTCAGCCTGCCAAGGAATCACATCTGCTCTTACTTCAAAGCCTGTAACAGAACGTTTTCTTTTTTTTTTTTTTCTGGAGAATGTTGCATTGCTTGTAGATGTATGTGGTGAAATACTCAATTTCTTTTAACTCGTTCCCTCCTCAACTAGCAGATAGAAAACATGTCAACATAGATACTTGGGGTTTTAATGCCTTCAGCTTTTGTGGTAGCTCTGTTTCGCAGTGGTTATCGTTCTGGTGACTGAGAGCTTACCACTGCAGGCAATTGCTTCCCCCAGAAAGTCACCTTTATTGGAGAATAGTGTTTTCAAGCCAGTGACTTCACTGCGTGGGTTCGACTGCTGGTGTAGTAGGATGCAGCCTAGCTGTCTCCCCTTTTTGGAGGTCAGACTTCTGTTGAAAATGGTAAGGGAGAAGCTACTTTGCTTTGTGTGTAATTCATTTGTTACCTTTTTTCTTTTTTGCAAGCTGAAGGTTTTAAATTTAATGAGGAATTTAAAGCTAAGTCAATTTCCCCAAAGCCAACTCACAGCTAGAACGATGCTGTTCGTACTGCTGGAAAATCATCGCTCCCTTCCTTCAGTACATTGCCACAATTTCTGCAAGTTGCTCGGTGTTTCAAAGTAACCCTCCAGCAATCAAGGCCAGCTATTTTCAGCAACCCAGAATATTTTACCTTACAGATGCAGGGGTAAGCCCTGATTATTTGTCTCTCAGGCTCCCCTTGATGGAAACTCTCCTGTCCTGCAGAGCTTTGCACTTGATAAAGAGTAATGATTGAGATGTCAGCTTTCTGGAAATCCATAGCTCTGAGAGCTCTGTAGGAATTAAACTGCTTGAATATCCTGTTTACAAATCCTTAAATCCTTATGTTGTTGGAATTCCTTTAGGTGAAGATTTGGGTTTTCCATACGATATGCCTTGTTCATACAAGTTCGGGCATAATAAAATGGTCTGATGCCGTCAGTTCAGAGAAACTTGTGTAACTTCGTGGTAAAGGTACTTAGCTTTCTGGGGGAGCTGAAGAATCTGGCATTCTGCATTGAGAAGCCTGCGTGGGCAGCGTATTTAACACTAGCAGATAGGCTTGTGGGAAGTGGCATTCAAATGCAGGGAACGAGGAGTCTTTAATCAGTAGAAATGGGAAGTGTTTTTAACTCTGTTAGTGTGGGCTGCTCAAGATCAGCTCAGGTAGCATTTAAGACGAGATGAGAAAGCTCAGAAAGTGCACATGCAGCAAGTAGGAGAAAGTCATTCATCACTGGAAATAAGCAGACAAGTATGTGAATGGGGTATAGGTCAGTCTGAAATCATGGAAAATAAAATGCTGGGGAAAGTGAAGTAATTCCTTGAAGAATAATGTGCTAGCTAAGCAAGAAACTGAAAGGCAGTGGAGGCCATGCGACTCTCAGGGTGAGCAAGACCTTGGTCTGGTGCCACAGCTGCCATGGTGCGAGGGCTGCCTTGTGGGAAACAGCAGACTGCGTGCGATGGCTGGCTGCAGTGAGCTGCGGGCTGAGTGTATAAATATTAAGAGCTAAAAATGGTACAAGGCACTGCAGGATGCTGGGTATGAATTTTTTGTTGCCTTCATTAAAAGTCCAACGTAGATAATTACCCTCCCTGCTTTTATCTCCTTTCTGTGTTGAAAAGTCTCTCCATGAAGACTTGTCTCCAAAGGAGAGAATTTTCTTGGGTTTTGCTTTTGAAATGAGTTTTTTTTTTTCCTTTATTTTTTCCTCTTAATTAGAAAAGGATGAATTCCGGAGAGGAAACTTTTTGATTGCTTCTTAAGCTTCTCAAACAATATTACAAGCAACAAAGAGCGACGTGGCTCAAACTTAAAGTGTATGACGTTCTCCTTCCTATAAAATAGGAGAAATGAGACCTGAATTTTTGAGGGCCTGTAGGGAAAATGACTTACATCTTGAAGGGCTTAGGTCACGGTTCTGCAGAAGGCGTGCAAGGTGGTGTTTGTGTGCATATGGAGCCACAAATGCAGTGAATAGCTGTTAGTGACTGCTTATCCTGCTCTTGGCAGTCCTTGAGGATGAAGGTTGTTGTCTGCATCCATTCACATTTCTTTCACCTAGAATACCCAAAACCAAAAGTCAGTCTCCATAGCAGGCAGGAAAAAGTGAGGAAAAAAAATGGTGTCAAAAGAACTGGAATCACTGGTGATGTCCCAGGATGCAGTATGAGTTGGGTAGAGATCTTGGTATTCCTGAAAGATGAAGAAGACGACTGTTTGCTGTGCTTGGAAGGAGATGTCTGAGCTACTTTTGGGCAGGTAGTGATGGCTTCCCAGCAGGAGTGGGCTTACTTAGGGATAAGTTGATTCTGAAAATTGCTTCAAGGGAGAGGAGAATCTTTGGGAACAAAAGGAACTGGCCAGTTAGAAAAATGCCAGCGGTGTGACACTTGTGACACTGCCACCGCTGCCTTTAGGCCATTTGTGAAATGCTGCTCCACAACTGGGAGGGCAAAGTTTGCCAGTGGTTGAAGCTGAATGCTCTAACAGAGAGCACATTTTTTTTTTTTTTTTAATCTGTGTGAAGTAGAAGGAGGAACCACTCAGAATTGTGTAAAAATTATTTCTTTCACATTTATTGCTTGGCAGCATGGTGACAAATTTGGAGTGTGGAGCTCGGGTTTGAAAATGAGCTGGGAACGTCATCGCTGTGGGCTGAGAATTAGTTTGTTAACAAACACTGCTGCCTAATTCTTGCTTCAAATAAATTCTGCCACTCGCTATAGGTTATTATTGCTGTAAACAGCTTATAGTTGTTTTAATGTTTTATTTTCCATTACCAGAGACTTATTGTCATCTTTTTGATGAAACGAAAGCTGCAGATGTAGCCCAAGTTGTATTGTTTCTGAAGGAACCTTTGAGGTAACAGAAACAACCCAGACTGGACGTAAGAGCAGCTCTCCTTCCCAGCCCACGTCCACCAAAGGTAGCTAGTGTGCATCTCAACAGGACAAACCTTTCTCAGCTATCATCTCTTTCCTGTCTCCTTGTTTGGCTGGAGATGCTGTAGCTTACATACCCATTTTCTTCCACGGCTTCTCTTGCCATGATGGCACGTGATAACAAATGGTGCCAGCACTGTTGGTGGAGCTTGTCGTGGTAGTATCTCTCCACAAGTACCAGATGTGAAACTACAGCATCTTGCCATTGTAGTTGCGTGCATTACTAGCAGCAGCTGCCATGTTCTGTGCTCAGATTCAGCCCTTGCTGTTAAAAGCTGTGAGTAGCAGATTTGTCCCCAGCCTCTGCCTGGACTCTGAAGCTGATCCTTGCGTCTGAGACTATGGAACAGAGTCACTCTGGGAATTTTTAGCCATAGTAGTTATGGAACAGTAGAAGTTAGGCTGGAAAATTAAGGGAGGTGCATATGGTTAGTAAAGTGTAACATGAAATGTCTACTTCAGAGTTTCATTCAGAGGTTCATTAGGTAATTCTGAGAATGGAATTAAAATTGGTATTATTACTTTTCTTGTTAGCATCAGGATCTGCAGGTTTATGAACCGCTCTGTGCTTCAAATGGAGATTGATGCACACTAAACTATAATCCACTCATCCATCATAAAGCTTCTGCTAGAAGCTCGTTTAATTTCCAAACAGAAGGATTCATTATATATCTCCAGAGAAATTAATTTTTTTAAGTGTTATTGTGTGCAATGAGCTATCAGAGAGCATTCTCAGGCATAAGCGAGGAAGCAGCTGTTTCTAGCATGCAGCCATGGAAGTAATGAGTAGCAAATTTCCATGGGCGATGCAGAAGTGGAAGGAATACCTTTGTGGCCCAAGAGAGTCAACAAATATGGGTTCGGTTCATTGCCCTGCCAGAGTTCTGGTGTGTAACCTACAGTGGGGGATGATATTTCTCCAGTGTCCTTTTTTGGGGGGTTGTCTAAGAATATTCAGTGTGGATTGAATCATTTGCCTCCAGGTTTGTCCCTTAGGCATGCTACCTTGTTGTGGGCAGCCTGATGTCCCTGAGCTGCCTGAGCTCTAGAGCTGTCCTCTTGGTGCTGGGCCCTCTGCAGGCAGTGGCAGTACTTTTAATTCAGACCTTCTGGTTGAAATGGCCTGACACCAAATAAATCCAGCTCTTTCAAAAACACATATGGACTTCTAATGTATGTTTCCTCATGAACTCTGGCAGTGCAGCACGCTTTGGGGGTGTGCCCTTAAAGCAAAATCGCTGAAAGTGAAACATCTCTTTGAATAGGTTGCTAACAGCCCCTTCAGCACCGCTGCCCTTCCCCTACCAACGCACAACCATGGAAATGGCAGGACAAAAGCCTTCTCTGTGCCTCTCTGACAAGCAGATGCCAGAACTGAGGTTTCTATTTACGCTGTTGCAAGTACCTATTTTCTTGAATGAAGTATGGGGGATAATTCATTCAGCAAGGCTTGACAGTGAAAGAACGAACTGCAGATGTTTGACACAGATGTGTCAGGATGCTTAACTTTGGGTTAGGGTTTGCAGATGTCATGTGTTTGGCAGAAGCCACATTTCTGTCTTAGAGGACACTTGGCTGTTTTAACCGCATAGAGCTTTGCTTGTTCCATCAGAGCAGCACCCATGAAGTGGAGGTGTCTTTGTGCGTTCAAGAGCAAGTCCTTGCTTCCAGATTGGGCTTACCAAGGAGGATTTTTGGTGGCAGACTGGGCCAGGCGTTTGACCTCTCTGATCTGTTTTGAATCCTCTGTAAAAGACGTGGTGCAGGGATATACGTTAGCTGTTGTTTTGTCTTGTCTTTGAAGCAATGGCAGCAAGGCTGTCAGGTTTGAACTCTGCAAGTCTTGAGAAATGGATGAGGTTGGCTAGTTTATCTAAACACAGTGCTTACAGCTGTGTTTCATTGGATACACTTGATGGCTGACATTGCATGACAGCCTGGTTTGTTCATTTTCAGAGAGTAGTAACTGATTACATTTTCTCTTGGCTGTGGTTCAGCTGAAGTTGCACTGTCCTGTGCATTGTTTCATTATCTCAGCTGCTGAGTAATTACTTTGGAAACCAACTCTTGTGTATTTTATTTTTCTTTTCAGGGCACGCGTGTGTTAGGGAAGAAGTGAAGCAATGCTGTTATTGCTTTTTATTACTAACAGGGAAGTTTTCTACGTTTTTAGGTTCCAGTGCCAGGATCTCCCTGCCTTGAAGAAGTTGGCAGCACCCTAGAATGAGCGGATCTGGACTGTCTGGACCCACCACAGATTTGAATGTGTAATATTTTAAAAGTTGAAATAAAATGTGATTGGGTGCTGGCTCAGTAATGTACATCTCCTGTGGTTCATTTGTCTAGGGAGACAGCAGCAGCTGGAGCAACAAGAAACATACGTGGAGGCGGATCAAGACCTTTACAGATGCACGAGGCGTTCTGTGGAGCCGCCTGCGGAAAGACCTGGGGAGAGACGAATGGCAGAAATGAAGAGACTGTATGGAGATGAAGCTGCCAAAATCCTAGCTATGGAGACCGCCATGCAACTTATCTTTGATAGAAATTGTGACAAAAAGCAGCCCAAATACTGGCCTATTATCCCCCTCAAGCTGTGAGTACCTGGACCGTGCTCTGAACTGGCACAGGGCTGTAGGGGTGGTTGCCTCAGGCTGTGCTGCTGAAGGAATAAACTGCAGATTTTGGATCTGGATGGATTTGGGGGCAGGGGCCAACAAGGGCAGACTGGTTTTCTGCTCTGTGTTCCTTTTATATCATCTATCAGTGATGGTCACAATCTATTCTACATACATACCATTGCCAGTTTGTAAAAGGAAGGGAAAGTAATTATAGCTGTCTGAAGTCACAATTTCACTCATCTGATGCTAGCCTGCCTTGACCATGCTTGGGAGAAATGTGACAACATCTGTACGTAGTGAACTGGGAAAAATTAACAGCAATAACAAAAAGAAAAAGACTATATGAATGGTCA
>VXAV01002775.1:55300-70242 GCA_013399715.1 Alectura lathami | reverse complement strand
AGAAAAAGACTATATGAATGGTCAGATCTTTCCATTTAGGAAGTTAAGTAGTCCTGTTCTTTAGTCTTATTTAATACAGTAGTGTTTGGATCCAGCTTAGCACAGCCTGAAGTGTTGTGTCTTCTGATCTTTGATTTTTTTGCGGGGGAAATAGGAGTGTGCTGGCCAAGACACAACATATCAAATTACTGTAGCCCAGCCATTTGAGTTCTTTTTCAAAGGCTTATAATAAAGCAGGAAGTTTTTCTTCCAGACTGATACTTGTCTGGCTGGAGTTCAACTCTAAAGCAAAATGAGATAGGAAGATGTTTTAATGAAGGTGATTGGGGAACAAGCCTGATGTGGCCCTGTCTGTTAGAGCTCTGTTTAGCAAAAGAGATCTTTAGGAGGACAAAGCGCTTTTCAGGCCAGTTCCGACAGAGATTTTTGCCATTCCAATAACAAACATCTGAAGGTTTGAAGGTTAGAAGATGTACCCTTAGTCTATCAGACTGATACGTCTGTGCACTGTGTGGGGAGGTCTGGAAGCCCTGAGGGCTGTGCTTATTTGGGGTTCAACTTCAGCTTTTTTTCAAATTGGCATTTTCAGTTCAGTTCTGCTGCCTTCACGTTAGATGTCAAGAGATGGAGTTAACACTGAAATTAAAAGCCCCCAGTGTTTCAGCCTTGTTACTGATGTGATTCATCTGAAAAACTTGTGTGTGATGGGAGAGGGAAAAGTATTATGAACGACAGTCCTGCATTTGCCTTCGCTCTTGGTTTTTGGTGGGTTTTGTCAGAAATCTAGTGTTTTGTTTGTGCTTCTTTGCTGACAAAATAAATTCTATTAATAACATCTTGTAATGGATTTTTATTTATTTATTAAAAAAAACTCTCATGCTTCAGCACTCTGGTTGTCATATGCTGAAGCCTTCTTTTAGCTGCTGTACAGGTTAGGGAGAGTTGCACTAAAAGTAAGCACAGTTGTAACATAGTGAGAAGCACAAAGAGCGTTGACAGGGCTTTCATAGGAATGCCAGTCGACACCAAGGCACGTGGTAAGCTACAAAATGAATCAGGGAAAACCGCTGGGGGGAAAACCATGTGCATAAATATCTCTGTTTCTCTTTGAAATGTTTCCATTGTGGTGATGTCTCCCCTGTGCAGTTCAGTAAAGAAGGAAGGATGGGTAGGACGGGGCTCTTCTTGCTTTCAACCCAGTTCTTGCCATGGATGATTCTGTATCCAGCTAGTTCTGCTAGCAGAATTCTGGTCTCCTGAAGTATTTGTAGAGACCTCATACAAGACAAGCATTGAATTCCTTTTCCTCTTGAGGTGAAATATACAAGCAATTTCCTTGCCCTCATTTCTTGTAACTATATCTAAGAGATTTTAACTTGCTTTGTGAGGTTGGAAGTAGAGAGGCCTGAGTAAAATGTTCCCTAAGTGCTATGCACTGAGGCTGGAGTGAGAAGAACGCACTGTTGCAGACTAAGAGTTGCTGCCAAATAATCTCTTGAGTGCTCCCAGATTTCAGGAGACGGGCTGCTGCTTGTGATTGACCAGAAGTCCTATTTTGTTGGTACTTCAGTGGAACACAGAGATTTTGTGTTACCGTTCTTATTCCATCTCCTGTGTCGTTTAACCGTTCTAAGAAATATCTTGAAAAAATGTGAACATGGAAGCAGTGCAGTCGCAACTCAGAAACGCCCAGTCAGAATGTCTGCAAATCTCCTGCACACATGTATTATGCTGAAATCCTGTCACCAGACTATGGGCTTTTTTAATTCCCCCAATTACAGTGGTACATCAGCTTCTTGAATAGAATGCAACTGTGATGCTGCAGACTTGATTCTTCCTTCTCCAGAATGCCAAGCTGTCGCTTTCATCTACACCAACCCGCTTGTACAGTCCTGCCCACAGGGTGTTTATTGCTTGCTGGTGGTGCTGTTTCCCAGCTCCAACAGAAGGAATTGCACCTAGAAGTCACGAGCATGAGTTCTCATACAAGCAATTAGGGAAACCAGCTTCTGAGACAAGGCTGTCTGCTATGTGTAAGTATGCAAACCAGCCTCATCTGCAGAAGTTTGTGATTGGTTGAAGATGCTTTTGAAGACTGGAAAAAACAGGGAATAGGTCTTTTTTACTGTAAGCATTCTTAAAATCTGTCAGAACTGGCACAGTATAAATTTAACATACAAATGAAGGAATGACCTCTACGTTTCCTATCAGAAGAAAAACTGCTTACACAGCAGTGACATCATCAAGGACACTTGTCCTTGTAGAATTTTTTGCCTGTAAAGCAGCTGACAGTTTAGTATGTCTGTGTATACAGGCAAACTTAGGGGAGATTAAAGAATTTTGACTAGCATAACTTTCATCAAAATTATTGATAAGTATTCATCCTCTTCAATACTAGTCTTACTGAATGATTTACTGCAAGCTTCTCAGAAGGAGCCATGCTGTAGAGCAACTTAAATTTCTGTAACGGCTTTTATGAAGAATAAATACATAATGCACAATGGATTTGTTCATTCTAACGTCTTTTTGTGGAAGCTTCTCAGTCCTTACATGAAATTTCAGATATTGGTATCGTCATCTATTGTTGCATTTATCAGAGCCCAACTCCCAATAGTAATCGGGAGAAGCAAGACACTTTGATTCAGCTGCTTAAACCTGGGCTTGTAAGTATGATTTTTGGCATGCTGGTCTGGATATTTTGTCTGAAAGAATTACCGAGTGCCAAGGTTACTGACTGAAGTGTGAAATACAGTCTATCAAAAGGAAGCATCAAGAACCCTGTTTTCCTTATAGTTTCTTAAAAGTATAAGTTAATGGGAAGTTTGCTATTTGATAACTAATAACATCCATGCTGCGATGAAATTCTGGCTGTGCTATGTTATCTCCTCTGGTCATGCTTGGATAGTCCAAAGGAAAAAAAAATCTCATGTTCTGTGTAGAGTAGCAGCCTCTAAAGGAGTCCAAGCCACTCCTGAAGGGTGATTACACTTAAAATATGAAGTTCAAGGTCTCCCATCCCTCTGTGTGTTCTTAAGTAGCTGGAGTTGCTGAGCTGGTGCTGTAGCGGCATGTGCAGCGGAGCTTTGGGTAGGTGATGGACCGCGACGTTGCTGTTCAGGTGCTATCTTGGAGACCTGGCTATTGTAGCAGAAGAATTGTCTGGACTGAGTCCATTCTTTGAAGCAGGTGAGCACGCATACCTCAGCTTCAACGCTCCATTTCATCTGGGCAGGAGTTCCTATTGCTGTTCCCATGACTGCTGTTTACAAGTGTCCCAAAGAAATACCACTGTGGGGAGGAAGGGAAAAGAAGAATAGAAAGGGTTGGCAGGGCTGCTTTCCAAGTAGAGCTCTCACAGGTCCTCCTTAATTTTAAAATATTGTTTTAAATAAAAGCAGCAGTTTACCAAAGTCTGGGTTCAATAAAGCTGTGAGGCATAAGTCTGCAAGGGCAGTTAAATGTGGAGTTAAACCACTGTCTCGGGATATCCTTAAGCTTTACTGGATGCTGAGAACGTATAAATATTGTTTTATTCATGGACTTTTCTTACACTGTCCTCTGAACAGCTGCCATTGGGTGATGGTACAGGATGTTAATGGGGCCTCTGATCTGTTCATGGCAATTTTTAGACTCTGTGTGTGCATATTGCACTGAAGATCAAGAGTGAAATACCAGTCCTGAGGTTCCTCCTTCAGCTGTCGCACACATCTTTTTCCTAGCTACAGAAACCACTGCAGTGGCTCAGCTCCACCAAAGTTTACTGCCATCTGGATGTGCCAGCATCCAGTTGTCTGATCACTCCCTGTCTGTGAGTAAAAGGGGTCTGAGCAGGAAGAGCCAGGCTACTAAGCAGTTCGCAGCTCAGCTGTAGGTTGACAGGAAGCACCCCCTTCTGCAGTCAGGTGAGCAGGTCCATGGAGGTGACGAACTCCACGGATGTAAGCATTCGTAAGTTAGCGTTGCCACCGCTAGAAGAGAATGTATGAGCATGTTTTTATAGTGCTTGCAGCCTGCAAGGACCTTTCCTGCTTTGGTATAAAAACAATCCTTTTTGCACTACTTCCATTAGGCATGTTGAGCTAGCTTTCTCTATTACAAGTCATATGGAAAAATGTGCTTTTTTTTTTCTATGCTGAACATAAAAAATAAGCTTATTTAGGCAAACCCACAGAAGGCTTTATCCCAGGATTTCTAATTATTTTCTGCATTGCTACTTTCTGAGTAAAAAAAAAGTTAGGAGTTTGCAGGCTTGCAGGCACTGTGATGAGGAGCATGCTCACAAAATGGAAGTTCATACCCTTTGCTTTGGTGTAAACCATTGCAGGAATCGGAGGCCCAAGGTTCACTCACTCAACGTTTTTGGGCTAGCTGTGTGCAAGCACCCAGCAAGAAAAAGTCCATGCCCTTGTATTTCCTTCATTTTGACTCTCACATAACTAAGCCTTGCTCACTTCCTTTGCAGTGGACAGGAAAAGATCTCCTGGGTCATCATGTCTAGTTTTTGCTACCTCTGGCAACCACATTGTCTAATCCATTTCAGAAACTAATTAGGCTCTGCTTTGAAGCAAATTCCATTTCCTGCCACCCCCACTCCTACTTTTTTAGCCTGTATGGCCAGCTTCTTACTTGCAGCGCACAATAAAATACCAAGAGTATTTTATATACAATAAAATACCAAGTTTAGATTAAGTTCTTTTTAGCTCCAGAAATTGAAATGCTTGTCGGATTATGTATCTTGGGTTCTTTTGGGTTAATTATGGTACTGTGGTATTCTCCTCAGATAGAAGGAAATTAATTGCTGTTGTGACAGAAGTAAATGCTTGAAGTATGTTTTTACTTGTAACTCAGAGGCCATGCCTCTGGTCTGTAGCATGCGACATGAATTGGTTGAGTAGTGACTGAAGGCTCCCATCCCCTTTCATGCAAAGCAGTGAGGCCGAGATAAAGCTTCAGCCAGTTATGCTGCAATGCACTCGAAATACAAAAGTTTGATGAATTCTTTACAAGACTGCAGAATATAAATCTGAAGTAGACGGTAAAAGAAAAACAAATACAACAATAGTAGGTATTACAGAATTATTACATCTGGGGAGATATTTCTACTTAAGATTTTTTACCAATTTTCTGTATATCTGTTGATGGAATTTAGGATTTCCAATAAGGCCAAATCACCCTGCGCTAGAGACAAGAAAATATTTGTTGTGCTTAGTGTTCATGAGCACAAGGAGATGTTTTCATTTGCACTGCTTTGCCACAGAGTTAGGTCCCAGCAGTGCCACGGTGAGTTTCTGGTCCCATTTTGATTTCAGTGCCCCAGGTGCTGCAGCAGCACACGTGAAGTCCTTCCTTGGCTCCTCCGAGAAGCCCCGCAGCTTCATCAGCACCAGGTTATGAATCCGTGTCATGCGCCAGAAAGCACAGCTGCGCTGTGACCAAGAGCGTCCTTACTCAGAGCCAATCCCCTCCGCCACCAAAGGCAACTGAGAAAATTACTGACAAAATAAATGCTCAGCTCTCCCTCCTTTGCTTGTTATGTTGAGAAGATCCTTCTTCAGGTCATCCACACCTCCAGTCTGAGAGCATAAGCATGCGTCTCTGGAGTGCAGAAGTGCTCCTATAGAGTACTTCAAAGAGATTAGTTACCCGCCCTTCACAAGCGTGTTTTACTACGCAGACCTGCACTAGAAAAATGTCCTATGTTTCCCCTGTCAACAGCAGTTAAATCTTGTTTGGAAGGGGAAAACGAGCTGCCTTAGTGTAGTCTTGTGCCTTCAATAGCTCTTTTAGTCTCTCAGTGTTACCTGCATTCTGCAAGTCTAGCAAAATAAAATCTGTCTCTATGGCTTTTTTCATGGTAAATACATTGACAATAATGAACTGCACTAGTGGTTTGTGTAACATTGTGGAAATTGTCATTCCAGGCATAGACTGCAGTGTGATAATCCCCCTCAGTAACAGAATTGTTCCCTTCAGTCCAAGAACCTCTCACATCCTACTGGAATAAAACATGGCAATAGTTTATACTGTTGAAACTTTAAGCCATTTTAAAAAGCAGAAATTGACCAATTTTATTTCACTAGTTTAACTTCCTTCATGCCAGGTTTTTGAAGTGGGAAATGATGTAAAATCACTATAATAATGCTAAAAACCATAAAACAGTATCTCAAGTACAATGTAGATTTATTTTTCTAATAAAGTGCCCAAGCATTGTGAAGAAAGTGTTAAAAAAATTGACAGTTTTCCAATGTTATTTTCATTTCTTAGTTACTGGAAATAAAATTGGATAATTTTTTAATACTTCTTAACTGAGCAACCTTTAAAATGTTGGTGAATGGCGTAGGCAGTCATACTTTGCAGGGCTTGAAATAACATCTGAATATACACTCAGTGTAGGAAAAACACCAACACTGCCTGTCCCACTGCTGCCATCCTCACAAAGCTACCTGGAACTAAATGGGTATGTGCCACCATGCATTTTTCTACCAGTGTCCGTCATGCTTTATCTCTCCAAGCACCCAGCTGAACAGTTTCCAGCGTTTCTCTTACTGCTGTCATTTTCAGGTCACCTATGTTCTCCTCTTCCTCCCTCATCTCTTTCACAGAGTTTCTCTCCCAGATACCGCCTCACTTACATCCTTCCATCCCACCACATGCTCTTGGCAGCCTCATTCTGCTTTCTTATCCCTCGCTCAGCTCCTATCTGTCTCCCACACGTAGGGGACAAAATGTTGCCCAGACACCCAGTAGCCAGCAGAACAAATGAGACAACGTTCTCGTCTAGCTGCCCAGAAACGAGCTGGTGCCTCTGGCAGCATCAGTGCTGGCAGCAGAAGTGCCAAGCCTTGCCCTCAGTACCTCCCAGCAGCTCCAGCCCTGCCTGGCCAAGGGAGGATCGCTCTCTCCTCTTTCCCAGTCAAACCACAAAGCTTCCTCTCTGCTGGGTCACTGGTGGGAAGGGTGTCACTGTGGGAAGGCTCCAGTCAGCCATCTCCAGCAAATATTCCTGCTCGTTTAACTAGTGGCCAAAGCCTTTCTAAAGCCGCAGTGCAGTGAAGCCACCGAGATCCTGTTGAGCACCAGGGGAAGCTTTTGAAAGGCTTTCCTCTTAGCCGGAGGAACTACTGGATACAGAGCCTGGGCTTCACAATCCATCTGTTTAATTTATAGTGTGTCTCAACAGTACATCTCTGTCAACTCCATCTCTCCAGCAGAAAGGCATAACTGTGATTTAGGAGCTCAGCCATTTGAAAGACCAACCAGGCAACCGTGATCTATTCCCACCCAGCAAATGAGGATGTTGCTAAGGCAGTTTCTCAATTTGAGAATCATTTTATCTCTTTTCTTCTCTCTTTTCAGCCCTCTTTGCCAGCTGGCATCCTGTTTTCTACTTTTCCAGCAGGCACAGCTTCAGCTCAGCGTGATCCTTAGGAGGGGGAGCAGCAGCCTATTTAGAGCTTAAAACCCATAGGGATTTACTGGCTGGAACCCCAGAGAAAAACCAGGCAAGAGGCAGATGAGGGCACTTGGCCAGATCATCTCTTAGACGCTGCTGTTAAAGGAACCTGACATGCATGTGAAGGAAACATCAAATATGCAAAACGCAGCACATGTAACATGCGGATAATAACATGAGGTAATGTGCCCTATCTCAAAATAACAGCACGCTTGTAACCACAGGCAATTCCAGTATTTTCACTTCCAGTATCCTCTCAATAGGTCATATTTGTAATATAGTAAAAGTTCCACAGGCTCCAGCAGGACTAAGGTTTAGTGTGAACCCCAACTGAAGTGCAGAGAAGTTTCTCTTGCACACAAACAGGCATAAACTCAGGAATAGATGTGATCCGGAAAGTGATTAGATAAAGGCATTGCTAATTTCATTTGCATATAAAATAATAACAATAATGGAAGCTAAATTATCCCATATATACAGAAGCCCTGGGTGTTTGGGATTGGCTAGTCATTATTCTCATGTCATATAAAGCAATTCAGTCTGCAGCTGCATTTCTGTCTTATAAATCCAATTCAGTCAAGAGAACTGAAACATCATTAGCAAACCCACTGATTTATCCACTGGTGCAGTGCTGATATGGGCATCTATTCCTGCTTCTAATAAATTCTTCAAAAAGAGCAGCATTTGCTCTTTTTGGAGATCTCCTTTTACCTCTAGTGGCTGCAGCCTTCCAACTTTGCTGCTGGAACTAGTAAGCCCAGCAACCTGTAGCATGGGGCCGCAGGGCCGTGGGACTGATCGGGAAAGGGAGGCCGCCAGCCCAGAGGACATCCCCGGTCACTCCAGAGATGTGGCTGCATGGGACTGCAGGTGAAGCAGCAGCTGGTGCTGTAAAAACTGCCTCTGTAAGTCTCCTTTCTGTCTCTTTCTGAAATGCATCTGCTGCATCTTGTTTTGCTCATCACTTCCTGTCCCTGTTTCCCTCAATGCCCTTGCCCCCGGGGCCTTGCCTCCCTCTCTGTGCACTCCTGCTTGGTTTGCAGGCTCAACTGCCAGCCTGCCAGGCCTCTTCGTTTTGCTCAGCCCTTCTACTGCAGAAGTCCAGCCACTCTGAGAACCTGGCACTGTCTCTTGGGCTGCTTGCTTCCTGCTTCTCCTCCTGCACATCTGTGCTGTTCAGTGCAGGCCACAGCAGCTCCGTCAGAGCCCTTTCCTACACCAGGCCCCAGGCAGTCACCCCCCCGGCTCCTCACAGCATCGCCCCATGACAGCTCCACACACCACCACACGCGCTACTGCGAGACACAGCTTGAAACAGCCTCTGTGTCCTTCTCAAGGTGGACGCCAACAGCAGAGGCCCAGGGGCTGGCAGAAATGCACTGGCCTTTTAGGAATAATTTCCCAAGCTGCATTTTCAAAAACTGCTTTGATGGTTCTGGGTCATTTTGTCCGCCCAGTTCACATGCCCCTTGGCTTACCTTTGGCTCTTTCGTCTTTTAAAGAAGTTACTGCCTTTGAGCGTGGGAGGACGGAATTAATGTTGTAGGCTTCAAACACTTCAGTTTGGCCTGAACTTAAAATAAAATATACAAAAAGTAAGAATCTGAATCCACCTATGACAGTAGTCCAGGTTCAATATAGCTCTAATAAAAAGTTTTTTATTACATTCCTCTCTTGCAATGGTATTATTTTACTTCTTGCTGAACACGATATCCACGATAATAGAAATCAGATAACGACAGTCTTGGACAGATCTTTCTTTCAAAAATACAAGCTCTCCAACCTATCTTATATATGCTATAAATGAAGGACAAAATGATAACTGATGTAAGATACTTGACACATTTATTTACTTTTTGGTGTCTCAAAGTGGAGAATATGTACATATGGGTGACTAGTGTGTCCTGCTTTATGTTTTCAATCATATGCTCATGCATTTGCAAAAATTCATTGTCTGAACCAAAAATATGAGGAAAATGCTATGCTTAGAATAGGTGTTTGGATTTTTTTTTAATGTGTTTATTAGTGTGGAGCACGAGATGTCAAACTAACTTTCTAAAACCAAGATTTAACATCAGACTTGATCTCGTTATTTTTCAAGTTCTTCCATTGCACTCTCATCCTAGTTGGGCTTTCCTGCAGGACTGTCACGCATCTGACCAGAGTAACGCTTTTTTATTTGTATTTATTTCTGAATGTCACATTTCTGACAGGTTTAAGATGTTTGGCTGGCTGTGAAGTCAGAAGGAGGCAAAGCATTTCCATTATATCAGTAGGCCTGAAACCACACCTTCCTCTTGAAACCACACTTCACAGAGCTGGCAGTCAAGGTCAGGTTGGATGGGGCGGCAACCTGATCCTGACCCAGTGGGTGGCAACCAGCCCACAGCAGGGGGTGGGGACTGGATGGGCTTTAAGGTTCCTTCCAACCCAAGCCATTCTGTGATTTTATGACTTTGCATCTCTTTGCCGTTTCTGTTATCAACCAGTGCAGAGCCTGCAGGCAGGCTCACACAGCCCAGGCCATCCATCCCCTGCAGTCTATTTGCACTGTGCTGCTGGGTATGCTGAGTAAGTTATACTGCTGCTGCTGAGTTATTGAGTCACTCCCATCTTTCCTCCAACACATCGCATTTTTGCCACAACCCACAACTCAGAGTATAGCCATTTGCTAGAACTGGACTGTGCAAAGCAAGAAGAGCAGTACAGAAGCAATAAAACATAGTGAGGAAAAACAAAAACAAGAACAAAAATTACAAACCCCAAACCAGCATTTTGAAATTTATATTCGTGAAAAACTAAAGCTGGGTAGCCAATTATAAGAGAATTTAACTCAGCTTCCTGATACAGTTTAAGTCTTAGGCACCATTCATGTTTAAAGAGCAGAATGAAAACCTTCTGTAGTAAGTTATGAGTCTTTCCCTATTGACAGAAGTGAAAAAATGAGAACTAAAATGAAATCAGCTGGCTGTTACTCAACCTCCATTGTCCAACTGGATCCAGGAAAAGTGTTAAAATGAGTCCTGCAATTTTCCTTCCACGCTCCTTGAGCCTGATTCTCAGTTTGCAAGGAAAAAAAAAAAAAAAAAAAAAAAAAAAGGCACACAGAAAGTNAAAAAAAAAAAAAAAAAGAAAAAAAAAAGGCACCTGAGAATGTTCTTAAATGCTCTCTGTGACTGCCATCAAAGGAGTTTTCTACTTTGGAGAAAGAGAGAGAGCCTTGTCTCAAAATGCACTTTTGCCAGGAATCCTGTCCTGATTAGGCTGCCTTGGAGCGATTTCTTGGGTGGGTGCCATGCTGAAGTTATTGGATGGCAGCCATGTGTTCAACACTCCTGAAATAAAGTCTATTCCGTTAATTTGCAACTCAACATAAAACTTAGATTAAGCCTGTTGATACTGCTGGAGGGTGGGGCCGATGTACATATGTATGCAATTATTTTCAGGATATTGCAATGAGCACATACATGCTGACACAGAAGTTACTCTGAAGTCAAATACTGATATTCCGTGGGTATGCGTATTGCCCCTGGCTGGTTTCTCCATTTGCAAACTATTCCAAATTCAGATCTCCCCGCTGGTACTAATGAAAATGTTGGATAATCCATACATTTGAGTCAGCTCCTCCTAAAGGCAGCAGAGTGGCCTCTCCAGCCCACGTGATCCTTACCTCACAACACAGCGGGAACTTAGCAAAGCACTCCAGTAAATGTTTATGCCCAAGCCTGTTAGACCGAACCCAGTATCTTTGGCCAAACTCAAGTGCATTTCTGAGCCTAAATGTGTTAGAACAAAGCGTGTGGAAGAGTGGAAGAATGCCTTCACCAGGATCATTTTACTGCGATCCAGACAGCAGGAGGTAGGATTTTGCTCTCCTCCCTTGAGGAGGGAGGGATTTTCAGGGCTTCCCATCCACATTTCACAGATTCATATGGGGAAGATGAAAGCAGGTGGGCTCCACATTGGAGGAAATTCATACCAGCTTGTGTTTGTTCTGTGTAACAGACATCAGTCTTCAGAGATATTTCTTTCCCTCACAAGCTTCCCACTCCATATAATGCTTTGCTGAGACCATCCACCCACTTTCAGACCTTACCTTATCTCCTGCATGGTTCCCTGCCAGGTGTAGGCCACCTACACGAAGGGCAGAGAGCTGAAGGTGCAGGAGCAAGCATGTGCTTCCAGAGTAAGGAAGACCGTGGCTGATACTACCGTCTTCTTCCTGCTGGTTCCCTCAACACCATATCTCTCATGTACACTTACAGAACACCCATGCATATAAGAGTAAAAACCTGCACAGGTAAGGTACAGCATGCAGAAAGTGAAAGGTGACTCTTGAGTTGCCAGAGGTCCTGATCTAAGCATCATCCTATATTTCCAGTATCTTCTAGTTTTTTTTTTTTTTTTTAATCTTTCAAATCACAAAGTGACATAGTTATTTCACAGTTGACTGAGGGTATATGAAACTGAGAGGAGTCTGTCTTCTAACACGGAAGACGTATTTAGCACTCCGTAATTAACACCAAAATGGTAATCACTAATTTTCAGATAAAATTAACTACGGTTCATTGGGAAAAATTATGCATTCTGTTGAATATATAATTACATCTATTCTAAAGCAATCACTGCTGATATTTACATATTGAGGAACAGTTGCTGAAAATGTGACCTACTTGGTAATAAGAAACAGTTTTGATTTTGAAGAATATTTATTCCATATGCTATTGTACCTGAATGTTAATTTTCAGGGGGAGTATCTACATGCTGGTTAAACTCTCAGATCACTTCTCGTTTTGCATCTTTCATTTTCTCTCTTTTTCCCCAGACTACACATGGCCAACGATCTGAATACTTTTGCTCAGCATTTTGCTATATGAACTTCCCAAGCAGCTCTATGCAGTGAGCACTAAAAAGGGGTTTTGGTAGCAGCAGTCAGAGTCTGAAGCAGATCAGCTTCACATAAAAGGTACAAATGACACAGGAGAGCATGAGTCATTCTCCTTAATCTATGCCGAGATGCTGAGTTCAAAGCATGAAAAGGTCGCCGCTGCATTGCACGCGGATGACAGTACGAAGACATCCCATTGTCATCTTATTTCTCTTTAACATCCACAGCCTCTGTAGTGCCGCTTTGAACAGAAGATCACATGGGAGAGAAAAGCCCTGGCAGGCCTTGGCTGTGTGGGGAATCTCAGGAGTTCAGGACAGAGGAGAGTGCCAAACCCATGGAGGAAGGCCACAGAGAACACTCACTGCAACTAAAATCGGATGTTAGCACTTCTGGTTCCTTTAGACCCAAAATACACTCATGTTAACATTGAAAGGGAGGCTGGTTTGTGAGCCTCTGATTTTATATGGTTTTGGAGATTTGCAAGGTTTTTGTAAAATCAGGTGTAGGACTGGCCCCCTACATACTCACTTGAGTTCTTTGGAAACTGGAAATGACCGCTACACGCTGGCACCACTCATGCAGTAGTCAGAAGAAGTAATATTCGTGAGCAGCCACGGAGTTCACTGTTAGCAAATGCAGAAATGTTTGTGGGTTGTTACCCAAGCTACAGAAAAGGTATCAAGCACCCAGCGCGGAAAATAAATCGGATAAGTCAATGCACAATTGCAACCTTTACCTTCTCTTTTACAGATCAAATCTGCAATAGCACCAGTCCTGCTATTACCCCTTGGTGCCAGGTGTGCCCATATCAAGCTGGCTTCCAGTGTAACTTCCCTTAGCCTTTTGCCCTGTAGCTGCCACCTGTGGAGGATTCCCTCGGCCACCTGGGCTCATTGAGAAGCTGCATACACCCACCTGTCTGTCCTCTCCATTGTGCACTAGCTAACAGTGTAAGGGCATGGAGAACAATCCGTGCCTTTCCCTATCAATGTGACCAGGAAAGCAGCTGTTTCTGCAGGCATCGTAGCTCTGAAATTAAACCCTCCAGAAGCTCCAGCTGAGCGTTCCTGCCTCCATGACCTCGCTGAGTGCTGTCCCTTCCTTTTGCCTGAGGAGCCGCAAGCTCTGACCCCAGCCCTGCACACACCTCTCTGCCTGCCAGACTCGGATCTGTGAGTGGAAATCCCCATTGACTGCAGAGCGGGGGCCAATGTTTGGACAGCTGCTCTCCGCTGTGCTCTGGAGGGAAAACGAGCAGCAGTCCTGGGGATGGCGGAAAGCTCATCAAGGACAGCGAGTCTCTCGCCTTAGCGCATCTTATAGGAATGCCTCCCCCGTGCTTCGGGGCAAGCCTGCAGACCCAAGCAGCTGGCGCTGGCCGTGTTGGCCAGTTTCCCTGAGCAACGTGGCCCTTGGCTTTACACTGTGCAAGGTTGCTCATGGCCACAGGCACAGCCAGACCCAGGGACATGTTTGTCGGCTGCTCCTAATGTTAAACTAAACATAGCAGAGTGCACTTACCACTTGCCTTCAGCACCCTCCATGTTTCAGTGCCGTTCTAGCTAAGGGTCATGTGCGATTTCCGTAAGTAATCTCGTATTTTAAAGGTGTGTAGCTCATCTACTTTACATCCTGAGGGAACTGGGAACAGCTTGCTAGTGACCAGCTCTGGTGTGATTATTTCCTATCCTATAAAATGGCTTAGTTGTTCACCCCGCTCACTGCCTCCTAGAGGAGCAGCCCTTACCCCCGCCCCTACTTGCCTGTAGTTCCTACGGAAGGACACAGGTGTTTCTCTATCGATGCAAAACCTTGAATGATTTTGCCCTACAAGACTGGGATTTTGCTTTTGGTGGAGAACAAGGCACAGCTTTAGCACCGTGACGCTACGCGGGAGCGTAGACGCCGCTTCAGGAGTCTGCAGTGCAAAGTGCGAATGGGTTTCCCCGAAAGAAGTGTTGGCATTTGTGTCACCCCTTTGCCCTCATGTTTTATTAACGCCTGTTGGAACGCAATCTGTCTCATTTCGAGGGCAGTAATACAGCTGCATACTTTAATAGATTGATTTGTTAATAATTGTGGGAGAAGATGAAATCTATCCATATTCTGTACATAAATGACAGAAAAGGAGGCTACCACTATCATTACAAAGGCCAGGGAAACGAGTGCCCAGTGCCCCAAAATGTAACCCAGCACACACTGGTTGATATTACTCACTGCAGACCATTGGTTTGGGCTGAATCGCTGGCCTTTGCTCAGCAAGAAAACTGCTGTAACGGTGGAGGCCCAAAGGAGAACATCAGTGCAGCCCAACGGACCTCTGACTTCACTGCTCTCCTCCACACCTGTTGGGGTGTTGGCGTGTCGGAGACCCGGGTGGCACGACGATTTCTGCCTCCAACGCATCGGGGGGTGGAAGGGTTTCACCAGACAGCAGAGAAGCCCCCCCCTACGCCTCTGAACCACCTCGTTGCTACCTGGGGTCCCCCTCCCGTTTCCCCCCAAAGCGGAGACGCCTGTCTCCCAGCGCTGGAACAACCAGCGGCCCCGGCCGTGCGGCGGGGCCCAGCTGCAGCAGCGCTGCCCGGCGCCGTCACG
>VXAV01002775.1:25252-54773 GCA_013399715.1 Alectura lathami | reverse complement strand
GAGCCGGCCCTGCAGCCCGCCCGGCGGCCCCAGCCTCCCTCCCTCCGAGCGGCAGCGCGCCGAGGTGGAGCGAACTGCGGGGAAAGTTGTGAGGCGCGGGAGGAGGGCAAGGGAGCGCGGCCGTGCCGGCGGCTGCTCCGGGGTGCAGCTGGGCGGGCAGCGCGTCCCTGTGTCAGCAACGCGCTGGTGCTGGCACTGCCTCTGGTTTTAATTAAGAGAAGAGGAGGGGGAAAAAAAAAAAAAAAAGCAATTACTCAGCCAAGGGAAGCTGACAGAATTCCTATGGTTTCTGCTTAGTTAAATTAATTTGCATCACCTAATTCCTTAATTTCTAAATGCTTGTTAATTGATTTGTTCCCTAGCTCCTGAAGCATTGTGGCCCTTTTACTAAGCTTTGCTGAAGTTTCCAGCAGCCCTTAAATACGCGTTATGGTACTGATTCTTCCTGCCGCTTCAGCTCGGAAGGCTGAGATAAAGCGAGCAGCTGACTTATCTTTACCACAAAGCTTGGGTTTTGCATGCGTATTCTGATACTCTCTTTTTAGCCTGTTTTCACTGTATAAACTTTTGCAATTGATATTAAATGAAGCTGTAAAGTTGACAGCCGCCCCTGTGCCTCAGCGTCCTTCTCTTAGCAGAGGCTTTTCCTTTGCTGCCGTGGGTTGATGTCAGATAGGTCTTGGAATGGGGGTGGAAGAGCAGAAGAAGGAAAGAAAAGTTTTGCAGTATGTTGTTAAGAAAAGAGAGGTGTGCTCATTGGGTTAGAGCATCTTATTCAGAGGATGGGGATATAAAATTTATTAGGTAGTAATACATGTGAAGTTGTTCATAAGCATCTTGGTTGCTAAGTCCGTGCAACTAACCCTCAGTAAATGGCTTGGGGTTTGATATCAAAAAGCTGCTTCAGATCTTTGAAGCTGGCTCATCCTGAAGAAGCCAATCATTATTTTAGTGCTCAAGTCTCAGAAGAACCCTAGCATGGCCTCGCGAGTTGTGTGCCCATGGGTTTGCATGCACTGTATATGTTGTGTGCCCCTATGGATGCACTGTCCTGCGTATAACGCTTGAGAAATGAGGGCTGGAAAGAAGAAAGCATTTATTGAAGGTTTTGCTGGTGACAGAGGCCCAAAGTCCTGCACCTGCCCGCTTCTTGGCTTGGACGCGCTCTGGGCTGGGCTGGCCAAGCCCGATGGGTGGCTGTGCTGTGACCACCGGGAGCAGGAACATCCTTGGATAAGATGCTGCAGGAAAAGCTCACAGCAAAAGAGCTTTTGTCAGCGAGTGAGCTGGTCCTCGGTGAATGCAGCACGTTGTTTGTGCCATTGCATAACTGCTGCCTCGCCGTGGCTGGGGCTCCTCTGCCTGTGTGACCAGGGCTGGTTTGGGTCCTTGGCGCGGTGTCGAGCCTCCTGACCCAGCCGCGAGGTTGCCCTTGGCTGTTCTTAATTAGGACTGTTTGAGTTCTCCTAACTCATACAAAACTTTTGTGCAAGGCTGGCCCATTTTGACTGATTTTTTTTTTCCCCTTTTTGGAGCTGCTGCCATTGATTGCATCGGGCTTCTGGCTCACTCAGCACATCCGAAGTCAGGCCCGTTGTAGTTATCAGCACTTACACTTTATGTTGGCTCTGGGGTTGTCATTAATAACCACGGTGGTGATTTGTGCATCCTCTGCATGGAGAGCTGCCCATTGGCACCGTACATCGCAGCACAAACCTTCTCAAATGCAATGTCTCACCTGGGAGGTGTGTGGGGTACTTCACAAAATGAACAAAAATTGCAAAACTTCAGTTCTTGAAAAGCAGTACATGAATGACTGCATGATTCTGTGACTTTTGTAACTTTTTTTTTCTTTGTTCTCCACCAAACTTGCTATTAAGTTGCTGTTAAGCAGAAAAAGTAGTTGGAGCAGAGTGGGTGCATGCATTGTGTTCTGTATGTTTGGTGTTCTCCATTTTCCAAGCTGCTGAGGAGAGCACCGTGTGCTGATGGGGGTGATGGAGCCATCCCTGTCCCCACGCAATTTGTACCCTGTCTCCCTGCAGGCACAGTGCAGCACTCACCAACCCGCAGGGGTCCTGGGGCTCCAGCAGCACCGGAATGATGTGCCAGCAACCCCCATCAACGGCCCGTGCCCAGGGTGGGCCATCCCCTTCAACTTGAGGAGCACCTTATGTGCTCCTTCCGCACGTGGAAACAGTCCTCACCTTTTTGTAAAGCATCTTCAAAGGAGGTTCAGATATTCACCAAGCCAGGCTTTCTCCCTATAAACAGCTGGGGGCAAATCCTGAAAGAAAATCATCCTTCTTTCTTCTGTTCAGCTGTACGCTTTGTCCAGGCGGGAGCTGAGATCTTTTGTGTGTCCCAGTAATAGCAAAATCTGATTAGTATCGGTCATTAAGGGTGGCTAGATTTCAATTACAAGGTCTTGTAGTCCATATTCTATTACATCTTGCACCTCTTAAATATATCTAACCTTGTTCCTACAAAAACAAACAAACAAAAAAAACCCAACCAAACCCACAAAACTAATATTAAATTCATCTTCTTTTATACCTGTGAAGTGCAACATTTTATACTGCCATTCCTTCCTGATCTCCACACCACCTGCTTAGGCTATTAAAAGTGCTTAACTTTGCCTTCTCTCTGTAATCTTTCTTGTCTGAGAAGGAGGTGGAGAAGAAAACGTTGTGCATTTCAGGTATTTCCCTGTGTCCTAAACAGTTTGGTGGTTCACCACGTTACAGATTCTCTCTTGCTTTCTTTCACAATGTGTGGTTCTGTGATGTAGGAGATCTGCTGTCACCTGTGTGAGTGGTGATAGGTCTGATAGATCTGGAAATGTTACATTTCAGAAAAACACGCTGGGTTGTAGGTTTCAGCCCCTGGAGAGCTGAGCAGTGGGAGTGCTTTGATTATCTGTCTTCTTCAGTGTATTTCTAGAACTTCTCAACCCACTGAAATCTGCACGTCACTTCCAGTGTTTAAAGCACTTTAAGCATTTAATAATTTTTCTCAAGCCAGGTTATCTTCTCTCAAGTTTTCTCCTGTGTTTTGTTTTGCCAACAGTTCTGGTGTTGCAAGTATCATTTTTTTATATGGTATTTGTTCAGCAGCCTTTGTTTTTCAGGATTAATGATATCTGAAGTCATTACTCTTAAAATATATATGTAAGTATATCCCTTAATGTACTTTGGACTAAGTTAAAATAAATTGAAAATAAATGCAGAGAAGCCCGCTTCTTGGTATGCTCACATCCCATCACGGCATGGCACCTTCCCTGTGGTGTGGATTTGGGGCAGATGACTGAGCAGCTCTGTGCAGGCTGTGCTTGTGCTGATGGTGTTGGCGTGTAAAGGCGTTGCTATTTATCTAATAGTGCAGGAGTGCTGTATCCAGTGAGATGTATCCAGTGAGGGTGACCTCCAGATCTGAAAGAGTTTGTGGGGACCTTGGTGTGTTGAACGCTCACACTGTGCTGTTCTTCGCACTGACATTGCCAGGTTTCTCTTGTCCTCCGCTTTCACACCCTGGCTGGATGTGCCACTCGCGCTCCCCAGGTGTGCACGCACTTGATCCCCGTGACTGCGTCTGTCTGTTACAATCTCCTTGGGTGTAGGAGTGATGGGAACTGGAACAGGTGAGCTTGCTCTTCAGTTGTGCTGAGTAAATGTGAGGAAGGGGAACTGAATGTCCAGCTGACAGGGGCATCAGAGATGTGGCACAGGTCTCAGCTGAGCCTGCTGGGCTCTGTGCAGATGCTGAAGCTGGCATTGGGAAGGTTGCTTCACCCCAAAGTGGGTGAAGGACGAACCAAGAGCCACAGAGCAGTACAGTGGTGTCACCCAGGTTATAGGCAACATGGTGTGTTGGCCTGGAGGGAGCCAACTCCAGGTGACAGTGCCTAGGGTGGATCCGCATCTCCTGGACCTCTCCTTGCCTTTCTTCTGCAGTTAGGTGTGAGCCTGTGGCAGCTGGGGCCTCGGCATGGCTCCGCCCTTCAGCATTTCCCCCTACCATTCCCAGTGGGTGTGAGGGGAGGCTGACCGCTTGGTGTAACCGGTGGCATCACGTGCCCTGTTCAGTGCTCGCTGTTCTGCTGCTTTCTGTTGCTGCTCTGGTGCTTTGGCAGTCTCCTTCTCCACAATCATTTCTCTCTTGGGTTTTAGACTCAAAAGCTTGCATATGGAGCTGCGGCTTGGGAGAGGTTTACAAGCAGTGCAGAGAACTATGAGAAGTCAAGATCTTTTGTTGTCTGTCATTTCTGAGCTGTTTGACTAGCAGCAATTTCAAAATGTGAATGGAGCTTATGTTTCATTAATAGAAAGATGTGCCTGACGCAGAGCCATTGAGCGATGCAGAACGGCGCTTTGCTGTGTGGCATTTCTGTGTTTGTTTTATGCTTTGGTACTCGAATGCACATGGTGCTTGGATGTTTTAGCCTAGAGGAATACATAAAGAAAACAACTTTCAGGAATGTGTTTGTAATTTTTTTTTTTTTTTTGCCTGGGGTGGAAAAGGACCGTGACTCACAGATGGTGGGGATGTGGGTCATGAAGAAAGCTGAACTTCTTGAAGGTACAAACTGATTTGGAGTATCCAATTTAGACACAACTCTCATGGTTTTTCGTTGTTTTTTTTTTTTTTAGATATTTTAATGAGACCATAGAGAAATCATTGCATATTGCAGCATGAAGCTCTGTCTTTATATAAATTCCTTCAGTGCCAGTGAAAATTCAAGAATTGCCCAGGTGAAAGCCGCACAGAAAGTGGAGAGTAGAGTTGCATTGATGGCAACCAGGGCAAAACCTACTCCTGCACCAGGAGTGACTTGGGAAAATAAGCAGACGGCTTGCCTTTCGGGTGCTGGTTTGGGGACTGCTGGTTACGGAGGACACCTGGCATTAAGGGTCTGGTGTCTGTGGAGACCCATGAGACAGAGTAAATGATGGGGGACCAGCCAGAGGAGGATTATGTTTTGAGTTGTGTGCTAGTTTTTTTAAAGTTGGAAACATATATTTGAGCTTATCAGTGTTTTTGCTGGGCTGGGGCTGTGGAGCCTGTTGCTGACGGCTAACAGAGGAAGAATCTCTGCCTTCCTCATCCTGCCAACAACTGGGAGCTGACTTGGGCTCTCCAATATCTGTTTTTCACTCTACTTTGTAATCTGCATTTTTATCAGCTTGCACACTAGAAAATTCTTAGAGGCTTCTAATCCTGAGATACAGGGAGCGTGCGCAAGTAAAACCGCCAAGCAGGCGGGAGCACTGCTTGTGCACAGTCCGTACCCTCAGTGAGGCTGCTGAGGGAGGCTTGGTGGTGTTGAAACTTGGCTTCTCTTCAAGAGACATTTCACACTGAGATTTTAAACTTTCTGGGTTTATATGTCTTTTGCTTTCTGGTGCACCATCAGTGTTTTTTTGGTGGACGAAAAGCTCAACATGAGCCAGCAGTGCGCGCTTGCAGCCCAGAAGGCCAACTATATCCTGGGCTGCATCAAAAGAGGGGTGGCCAGCAGGGAGAGGGAGGGGTTGTCCCCCTCTGCTTGGCTCCCGTGAGGCCCCACCTGCAGTGCTGCGTCCAGGCCTGGGGCCCCCAGCACAAGAAGGACTTGGAGCTTTTAGAGTAGGTTCAGAGGAGGCTAGGAAAGTGATCAGAGGGCTGGAGCACCTCTCCTATGAAGAAAGGCTGAGGGAGCTGGGCTTGTTCAGCCTGGAGAAGAGAAGGCTCCAGGGAGACCTTGGTGCGACCTTCCAGTACTTAACAGGAGGGAGAGTGACTTTTGGCGCAGGCAGATAGTGACAGTACAAGGGGGAATGGTTTTAAACTAAAACAGAGAAGATTTAGGTTAGATATCAGGAGGAAATCTTTTACCCAGCGGGTGGTGAGGCCGTGGCACAGGCTGCCGAGAGAAGCTGTGGGTGCCCCATCCCTGGAGGCGTTCAAGGCCAGGCTGGATGGGCTCCAGGCAGCCTGATCCAGTGGGTGGCAACCAGCCCATGGCATAAGTGAGTGGGCTTTAGGGTCCCTTCCAACCTAAACTGCTCTATGATTCTCTGATTTTACAACCAAAGATAGTGGTTTGCTCAACTTAAGATGTCTTTTTAAAGCTGCTTAAATCCTAGCTTCTAGGAACTTCGCTTGGACTTCCTTTGCTGTAAGGAAGCCTCATACCTACAAAGAAATGCCCTGCAAGTCTGAATTAGTGCAGAGATATGCCTGGATCTTCAATACTTCATATAAAGGGTTTGATTTTTTTTTTTTTTTTTAGGAAAATCTTTTGGAAGAATTAAAATGATTGCTGTTTGTATGTAGACTGCTTTGTTTGCCCAAACTGTATTGACATAAATGTCATGCGCTTCCCCAAACAAAAGTGTAAAAAGCATTGTTGTATTTGCAAGAAACACAGCTGAAAATAAGTTTGCCACATGGAGCTTCCCTTGTGGGAAATCAAATGCTTTTCTTGAGCTGCTTAGGCATGCGTTACAAAATACAAGTCATGAGTAAGAGAGCTGCCTAGTGGGAGTACGTGAAGCTGAGAGCTCCTGGTGCAGGCACAGGGAGCTGCTCCAGCACATCTGTCAAGAGCCCACGATTTGCAAGGTGGCCCAAACAACACTTCCTACAACATCTGCTCCAGCTCTGTGGTGGGGGCTGGTGCAAAAGCTGGGAGTCTTGAAATCTCTGAGATATTTGTCATACCACGTCACGGGAATATAACAGAACCCGTTGCATAATCTGTTATTGCCTGCTCCCCAGCCAACAAAGTTACTAGGTACCGGAGCTGATAAATGTTCTGTTAAACCAGGATTGGATGTAAGCAAGTACAATGAGAGGGCTTTGCTGTACTCGACTGATTTGGCCAGTGCTACCCATTCCAGACTGCAATTAAAAAGGCAACTTTTTTTTGCTTGGAAATTGTATGATTAAAAGCCCACGTTTCAGAATGTGTCTAGAAACGTAAAGAAATAATGATTTGGCATGAAAAATAGCCAGATAAGTCATCTTGTTTTTATAGCCTGTTATTTTTAGTTCTCCCTTTAAATTACTTTTAAATAGTTTGAAAATACCTGGTTTTCTCCTCAGACGTGAGCTGTGGAAAGCATATAATAAATGCTTTGTCTTTAGCCTCCTCCTCAAATTCTGCTATGAGGTTTTTTGGTCTTACCTGACACTAATAGGCTTGCAACGCCACGTTTGAGAAATCACGATAATCTACCACATATTGAATTCCTCTTGTTCTTCACTGGAAATCTGAGAGAGGCAGAAAAGAATCAGGCAGCAAAAGAGTCAATTGAAAATGGTAATATTTTAGAATAGCCATGACAGGCTGAAGGTAACTGTTTGAGGAGTAGGTGGAAATGAAAGAAAGCACAAGTGAGGTAGCAGCTTTAATTGAGACTGGAATTACTGTAGGTTTAAACAGCCTGTAGATTTCATTAAAAAGATTTTTTTTTTTCTTGTAAAACTTTATTTCTGGATTTTCTGAGGCTTCCCATGGCTGTTGTCATGCAACCAGTCACATGTGTTCCCCATTACAGTCAGCTCCCCGGTGTGGGTTAGGCTGTTCCTCGCAAAGAGAAAGCATTGGACCTCGTGGCCAGACCTTGTTCTTCCCTCCTGATCTGCCTCTCTTGAGGTTTGTGGGTAGGTTGTTCTCAGTCCTCATTACTCCTACTTTTTTCATAGGTACTCTTAAATTTTCTTTGCCATAAGACCACTGGATTTGTTTCCACTTCTGGCTCATACCCATCCGTCAGTTGCAATGTGAGTGAGCGTACCCCCTGGTGTAGTAATTCGGTGGTTTTGTTTTCCTCCCCGTTTTTCCTCATGTAGTGGCAAATTTCATCTGGTCTCTGTCCTGCCTTTGGGCAACCTTGTGTCAGCACTTGATCCTCCATTGAATGCTCTGGCCAAGGCACTTGCTGTGTTTGTTTGAGTGTGACACACACACGGCAGGTGGGAGCTGCTGTGGCACATGCAGGCGATGTGCTTGGCACATGCAGATGTGCTTTCTGTGGGTGACATCGCTCTGTGGTAGCTGCTAGCTGTCATCTGCTTCAAAGTATGTGATGTACCCCTGTTGGAGAAAGAAAACAGTGGGAAAGTTGGGAGAAACAGCTTTAAAATAAAGTCGGGAGAGACTCTCTTAAAGCACAATGATTTTCTGGGAGGCAGTTGCAAGTCTGGGTTTCTGTTGTTGCAGTAACCGGGGGGCACGGCACATGTGGAATACTGAGTGTTGTTGCCAAGGCTAATGGGGATGTCCCAGCTGCTGTTAAAGCCTAATGTTTAACTGTGTTAATTACTGTGCACTGAATCTTTTCTATTCTTATAAGAATGTGCAAAGAAAGGAGATGAGTAAAGTACCAGTGTAGTTACAGTCAGCACTATCTTTTTCTTCCCCTGATGAAACGCTTTCAGTTGATAAAACTATTTTTTTCAATACTTTATTTGTTGCTCTTAAATGGGATTGCTGTTTCTTGTATTTGAGGGACTCACCAAATCAATGGCAGTCGACTTCCTGAAGTTCATCTCCCCTTTTAGAAAGAGCTCTGTTCAAATGGGTTGGAGAATTGGAAATGTTCGTTCTTTTTCCAGGTGGCTGAAAACATTTTACAGTTTAACTGAGGGATGAGAATGGAAATAAACCCTGAGTTTTTGTTAAAACAGAACAAAACCAAAGAGAACCCACCCAGCAGCTGCCTGGAAATGTGGCATCTTTGCTCCTTTCTCCTCTGGTGTGCTAAATGGGTCCCTGAGCGGAATGCCCGGGGAGGCTCCTGCATGGGCTTCATGAGAAGACGCAGAAGGGGAGAAGCAGTTACCAGCCACAATGCAAGTTCCTGGAGCATTCCTTCCTCTTTCCTCCTGTATAATGTATGTTTGTGGATTCAAAAAATGCCATCATGCCTGTGTAAATTCTCATCTACTGTCATCCTCCTTAAAATACTTGATCCTTAACCCTTTATTTTTTAGGGAAGAGGATGGTTAAGATCAGGAGGAGGGAAACATGCCTTTTTCCTTTTGTCAGGAGAAGTGTGACTGCTGTGCCCACTTTCCACATGGTCAGTAGTCTGTCTTCTTCAGTGTGTGTGAAATGTCCCTTCTGTTAGGGCATGTACCTTGTAAATAAAGTAAGTGTTATCTGTTGCCTTGCTAGGAAAATATGTCAGGTTTTTCATTGCATATGTTTCATTGCTCCAACACTTGTGCTTTGCATTTGCGTTAGGCTATTAGATCACTATGGAGAGAGATTTCTTCTCCTCACTCAAGTTTAAACATAGGAGATAAATGATTGTCTTTATTTGCCACTTTGATAATATTTTCCTGTGTCAGGCTAAATTACTGACATCACAGCAGTATCCCAAAGCTGAATTGATCCTAATTGCTATGTGGAGTCGCAGGGATGTTCAGGATTTGGCTTGTGGATGCTCTGAGTTCTGTAGTCACGAATGGACTTCCAGCAGGAGCCTTCCTCTTCTGGTGGCAGATGTGGACGGGGCTGTGATGCTTATAGGCTTCAGGCGAGACAGCTGCCATGTGCCTCCCCTCTGCCTGCAGGGGACAGCTGTGGGGAGCACCCCACTGATGGCAGCCTGGAATCCCAGGGCACGCGGGACATACCATGCTGCTGCTTCCTGCCAGGAGATGCTGACAATTAATTTTAAATCCTTCCCCTAGGTCATCAAGGCTTATAAGGAGCTTTTGTCCTTATTATCTCCAAAACCGCCTTTCTTCCTTGACCATGACCTGCCAAGACAGCTGTGTTTCTCTTAAGAGCTGAAGTTAATGATAGGAGGACTTGAAGGATGAGAGGAGAGCACGATTACAGCCCTCCTTAGCTGTGTACCCACTGCCAGCATCCCTGGTGAGGGTGATCAGGGGCTTTTGTGGCTGCTGAACAACGTATAAGATATGTTGTTGGGCATCTGTGATTGTTTCCACAACAGGTTTTTGAGGATGGTGCTGCTGTATACCCTTTCTGGGATGAGTTCTGGGATGAGAAAAACTAGAAGGCTAGTTTTTCTTTTCCTGGCATCTACTTTTTGTCTGTTATTGCCCTGATGCAATGGAAAGGNCCCCCCCCCCCCCCCCCCGACGTAACAGTAACGCTACATAACAGTCCCTCTCCTGTATACTGCTGACATACACTGCATTTATAATAAGTCCCCGGAGGGGGTGGCTTTGCATTTGAAGGCAATCACAACGCCCCTATATCCAGTGTATCAAAAGTTAGTTGGTGTGGTTGTCTGATGTGCTGTGCCTAGGCTGCATAGCTTCTTTCCTATCATGGTTCATACAGTAACACTAAACTCTCTGTTCACATGGCCTTAAATTGACTGTTAAACTTGGTTTCTCATATACGAGTGCACAGACTATTTCATTTCCAGCTTTGTTCCACATTTGGGATCTTGGTCTCCTGCTGTCTTTTTTCATAAAGCTGTGTGTGGGCTTACCTGTAGGAGCTTGCAATAGGAAATGCCTTCCAAAACGTGAGCCCTGGCAGCCATTTCCCCATGGAGGCATGTGGATGAGGCAGTGCTGCACCGCCAGCAGCTTTACCACCATCCTTTGTTTCCCTCATAGCTATGGTGACCCTCGATGTGAGACCAGGAATGCAGAAGCTGGAGATGATTTAAGGAAACGTGCAGCGCTACATACTAATTAATTCGGGTCATGATGCTCACAGGATCAGCACAGCAGCTTCCTGCCTCCCAAGCAGTTGCTGCATTTCTGATGTGAACCCCTTTGGCTTATGCCCAGAAAGAACTGCATAGTAATTAAAATTAACCTGAACAGCTTAAGAAGAGCGTGGTTTGAATTAGGGTGTAATTAATGACTCTAGCAGCATTTTGCTTTGTGAAATCTTTCTCTTCCCTTCAGTAGCATCCCCTGGGTAGCACCTGGTGCTGGCTGAGGCCACTCATGCCTGTAGAGAGAGACAGCAGGGGCTTGGCCAACCGGTACCACGCACCAGGGTGAGGTGCTGTCAGGGGAGTGGTGCTAGCTGCAGTGCTCGCTGGCTGCTGCTGCCTCACAGGAACCAAGCCCCAGAGGGCCAGGGCTGAGGGCAGAGAAACCGAGGAGGGAAAGGGGGAACTCTACTGCATGTGTGGTGCTGAGCACTGTTCTCATGGTCATCTGAGATTGCCCGGATGCCACAATGGCCCTGCCTTGTGCTGTTGTGCTGTACTGGGGTGTGGTAAGGCCCTCCATATGTGTGCCATGTGGTGATGGACCGAGTAGCCGCCTTTTTCCACCATTGTTTGTTTTCACAGAGTTTAAGAAATTGGTGTTGGCATAAGAACAAAAAACAGTAGGAAACTTTTTTGTTGTTGTTAATCCAGACAAGCAGGATACTTATATTAGAAAGAGCTTTCTCTGCTAAGAAATTGAACTGTCTTTTGTTGAAAGAATGTTTGAAATGTGCATTGTGGTATGACTTTTGTTTTTTTTTCCTCTGAGAGAATTGTTTCTGCAGGGAAATGAAACCAATCCTTAGTTTCAAGATTTGTATGGGATAGTCTCCTATCTTGGATGCTACTGGAAAGGAAAGTAAATGTGTGAATTCTACAGAGGTGTGCTGATTTTCTGGTTTCGTTTTTTTTTTTCTCTGTTTCTTCCTCTGAAGTACTAACTTACTTTGGAAAGCAAGAGGAATTAGAGGTCTCTAAACATACTTTTCTTTGGTCCTGTAAAAGGATGGAGCATTGATAATCCCTAAACATGCCTGTCCCTTCTCTCTTAAGAACAGCTTTTTTGGAAGATACTGTTCATACTCCACTGTCCATGTCTCACAGTATTTAAGGAAGGTCTCCCCTGTTGTCTCCATGCTTTCTATGCAGGAGGCTGATTAGCATCCTTCCGGAGGGCTGTGGGAATGTTATTTGTAAGCGTCACAAAATCTTCAGTGTCTGTTCTAGCGCCTATCCAGCCATTGTCTGTTGTAGTCCTTGAATGCTCAAAAAATCACAAGACCCGCTATTATTTTGGAGGCTTTTGTTTACTGTTTGGTTTCTGACCACTTAGTGGCTGGTACTTGCTTTAATTTTCCCTCTTCCATGCTTTTTTTTTTTCTTTTCAAAACAAAAGTTGCAGTTTGTCCTGTTTGCTTTAGGTCTTGAGGCTATCGGTAGACCTTGATGAACTCGGTGGGAGCATTGCAAGGGGCCATGCGAGTGCAGCTGGCACACCTCTCTGCTTAGGTGATGCTGGCACCTTTGCTCTTGCTTTGGGAAAAAGAAGGCAGCTAAATCTGTTTCACACCACCTGCTTCTGCTTTTTATGCTGTTATCTTTGGTATAGGGTTTGCTGTTGTAGGTCCGTAAGAAAGCACAAACCCTAGGCAAACTTCAAGCCTGTAATGCATGTGGAGACTTGTATTTTAAGGGAGCACGTCTGAAACGGATCTCTGGTAATGAAATGGGGATGATCTTTTTTGTAGGTGATGCTTATTTGGGTAGAGTTGGAGTAACTGGAAGAAAAGTGTTTTCTCCTGATGTCACAGAAAGCCTGCATTTTCAGTTCTCCAAATACTCTGTCCTTCCTCCCTGCCTTTTCCCTGTAGAGAAAAGAGAAATTGCCGTAAATTTATTGCTGGCGTTGAGCAATATAATAGGTTTATGTGATACTTCCGTGCATTCCCTTTTCAGTTGCTGAAGAGGTTCCAATAGTTGCTGTTACTTGTTACAACCATTTAGTCTAAAACCAATAAATTTGAGGGTGGGGGAATGAGGAGTTTCACAATAATGTCGTTAAGGAAATCCTTACAAAACTGACGTAAGCGTCATATTATTTTTTCTGTGCGAGCTCTGCCTTTTTCAGTCAGACTTTGCCATAACAGAGTAGTTAGGAGGCAGTGGTCAGTAGGTCAGACAGGCCCAGGGGGCTGACCTGGGTTCTGTTTGGCCAAATGTTAGTGCTTGTTAATCATCGCCGTGCTCTGCGTGCAGCACTCTCCTCCTTCCCCAAAGCCGTAACGAAACAAAAATGGGTGTTTGGCTGGGCCATCCATGGCATCTGTCTTGTTCTGGAGCCATCCAGAGGTTTCTTCCCTTGCCTGCCTACCACCTGCGGCCTGCTCTGTGCAGCTCCCAGTGAGGCCTGCCCACAGCCCCAGCTCCCTTTGGAAGGAGAGGGAGAGCTTCCTTCCGCGTCTCCTGCAGCCTTTTTAAGACAAGGCACAGGGTTCCAGTAAAGGCTCGTCCCTAAAATTAGACATGCAATTAATTTGCGGTGCTGGGTAATAATTGTATAGATCTATTTTCCTTCTGTATGGCTTCTGTAGGTGTTAGACTCCTTCGCATTAAGGAGTTGTCTTTTCAAATCTCACTGCTGCCACCTGCTCAGTTCCTACTAAATTTAATTAATGTGATGGTGGAAATGCTGGAGGCTGTGGATTCTCAACTCTAAATGGCTTACATATTCTCTGCTGTAGGCAGTGTGTTAATTGGGCTATCCTGATATGTTTTAATTTGCCTTGATATAGGTATTTCTTTTTTTTTTTTTTTTTTTGACAATAAGCTCCATGCAGGCCAATTTCATTTTTTAAAAAAGTCAATTTCAGTAAACAAGCCTCAGTGGACATCTGATGCAAGCGTCTTTAATTTGAAGATTTTACATTCAGCTGAACTTCTTCCAATTAGTAGTTTATTAAACTATTTACCCAAAGCAGACTGAGTCAATGGTGTATTTAAAGTTAGAAGTTAACCATTTGCTAGATATGTATTGGTGGCTGCTGTAAAGGAACCTAAAGAAAACTGCTATTTTTTGCTCTTCAGCTCTGGAGCAGTTCAGTCAACTATCTTCTGTTAGAAATAGAAGAGACCTAGAGCCAGGTGATGTTGCCTTGATATTGCAAAGAACAGGAGAAGTAACTTGGTTTTCCTTTGTTTTAGGTAAAGAGCTTAAAAATTAAAAACATTAATGGAGAGGGCAATGAGGCCCTGGCACAGGCTGCCCAGAGAAGCTGTGGATGCCCCACCCTTGGGGGTGTTTGAGGCCAGGCTGGATGGGCCCTGGGCAGCCTGATCCAGTGGGTGGCAACCAGCCCATGGCAGGGGGATTGGAATTAAATGATCTTTAATGTCCCTTCCGACCCAAGCCATTCTATGATTTTTAGAGGGTTGATTTCTACAAAATGTTCCTTTAGTGGGTGACATTCTCCTGAAACTTCCAAATACAAATGGTTTTAAAAATAATAGGGATGGCTCTGGAGGAGATACATTGGCTCTGGAGATCTCAGACTTGTCTTCCCATAATGTTCCATGTCAGCCGCTCCTTCCCCCATAACATAGTAGGTTGCAGAGAGGCAGAGGGTGCAAATGGAAGTATGAAGTGCCAATTTTGAAAAAATAGGCTAAAATGTGAAACCAAATGAGTTTTCATTTAAATAACTAATTCTCAGAGTCTGTCTCGGCGCAATTTGTTGGTGGTACGTACTTGTTGATACAAAGTTTTATCCCTAGACACACCAAGAAGCAGCTTTTGTGTACTACCTGGCTGTAGAACATGTAAGTAGCCTGACCCCATATAAGATTGGGGTCTGTATGTTTGTGCTAAAAAGAAATTCAGCAAAATGTATGTGCACAGTATGTAGAATTTAGCCAGTTTGACACTTGCAGCAATATTTTTATTGCCATTGCAAATGCTTGCCTTAACAGACAGGAAAAGTCATGTGATGCATAAGAGCTAGGGAAAAAAGTGGTTTGGAATGGTTCGTAAACCATAGAAGCATAGAATGGCTTGTGTTGGAAGGGACCTCAAAGATCGTCTAGTTTCAACCCCCCTGCCGTGGACAGGGCTGCCAGCCACTAGCTCACTAGATCAAACTGCCCAGGAACACATCCAGCCTGGCCTTGAACACATCCAGGGATGGGGCAGCCACAGCTTCTCTGGGTAAACCATGGCTTAGAATAGTTTTGGTTTGTCTGTCACATTGCATTAAAGACCAAATAAAATATTTCTTTATCTTTCAGGTAAGCAATTACAGAAATATAGATAACTATCTATAATCAAAAGGTTTATGTAGATTATTAAATAGCAATATCTACAAAATATATTTCATGCCATGAGCACTGTCTTGCAAATTGTGGTTGAAGATCACTCCAATGATGGGAGATAGCTCTCATGGAAGTGGCATACGCTGCAACTTGGATACAAATGGTTAAGCTTATGTAAAGAAATGATGCATGAAAGCATGATTACTGGCTTCTAACAGATGATTTGAGCTAGCAAGAGGCTAATATACATAGCTTTGACTTGGAACTTTTTTTTCCAGAGCAACATGGAACTTTCGATTTGCAACTCTCTTGTTACCACCATCTTCCATTTAGCAATCAAATTCATTGTAATAAGTAAAGATTTATTCTGTGGTGGGAATTGTAATATAAATTACGTTCTTCCATTATTGTAAGTATAATTTCAAGTGCATACGGTTTCATGGTTGCAAAATATGTTAAACGTGCTTGTACTTAATTGAAAACAGTGCTTCTCCCAGAATCATGGGTTGATCTCAAGTGATAAAGTGATTGCAGGGACTGCATGGGAATATGGGGATAGCCCTTTTTTGAATTGCATTTTTAAATCTTCCATAAAAATGCAAAGAAAACGCTAAATGCCTCTTCATTTTTCAGTAATGAGGTGCTAAGAAGTAATTTACCTGCAGCCTTCCTAGGTGATTCCTCTTAGTAGACAGCTCCCCTTAGACGTGCACTTAGCAGTACCAAGTCATGCTTTCATGCATGCAGTATTTCAAAACTGCCTTGTACTGTGAATAAACTTTAATATCTAAAATGCTGAATCTGTTAGGTGTGAGTGAAGAGAAGCCTACATGTAACAGCTAGGTGGCAGAAACTGTGCCTTTTTAAAATAGAGATGCTATAGGCACAGCAGTGTTGCTTTGCAGGACTGTTGGGTTTCTTTAAAAGAGAATTTTTTGATATGAAACATGTCCTTTGAGAAGACAAAAGTAAACAACTTTCTTCTGTTTTCTCAATGGCATCTTGTTGCTAGATGCCTAAATGATCAGAAATACTCTTCCATTGCCTCCCTACCCTCTAGGTGTTTTTAAAATATAAATAGTACATCTGACAGATGTCACTTTGTGCCTCTGCCACTATGTCTCTGTCACTGTCTGCTGTCATGCCATTTACCTGCCAGACCTTTGTGTACATCATACATCAGGTAAACTGCGTGTGTGGAAGAGGTTTGGTTTGTCAGTGTGCCTGCACAGAACAGAAGCTTAGGGTATGAAAAGTTGGGAGCTTTTCATGGGTTTGTATCTCACTCATCAAAGCTGAAGCTCACGCTGTATGGTGCAGTCCTCTTACAGTGCAGGAATTATAGGAAACAAGATGGGAAAAAGCGTTATTTTAAGGTTTGCTACTGTTTCAAAAAGAATGCCTTAGCTTTTAAAAGGAGATCAACCTAAAATGGAAGTGCAGTTAGTAACAAATACTGTGCTGGACTAGGAAATTGTCTATCCTTAGCTGATGACTGCAGTTTCATGTAGCTGGTTCAGGACTTCGCTGGGCTCTGCTCACCTGCAGAGGCACTATGTAACTGTGGTGTGCTGCTTACAGTTCTACAGTTCTCAGACCTTTCAGTCCTTTCTTTTTGGTATCTGCTGATGTCTTAACAACTTAAGCTCCACTCTGCACGTCTCTGAACTGCAAAACACGATCTTTTGCTAGAGCCGGCAGCTAATGCACCTGCGCATTAAGGTGGTTGGGGTGAAACCCTTGCTTTCCTCTGAAAGTTTAAGGAGGTTTCTTCAATTACGGTCATAATGATGCTGCAAAGAACAGTCACGTGCTGTTATTAAAAGAAGTGTTAGAAAACAGCAAAAAGTGCTTTATGGGAAACAGTGGCCCACTCTTGCTGAGTTTCATCTGCGTAACCTCGGGACAGAAGCACGCGAAAGGGCTATCTCTGCCCAGCCTCCCTTCATTGCAGCAGATTCTTTAGTCTGAGTGAGAAGTCTGCAAGTGCCTTGTGCTTTGTCAGCAGCATAAAAAGTGCTTTTGAGTACAGCATCTTATCAAAGTTGCACAAGTTAATTTGTTTTAAGAAGAATGCAGGAGGGTTACTGAGGAAGGAATGGGTTGTTTTTTGTGATAGGTTGGGAAATGTACGCCTTGTTACAAAACGGTGTTTAAGAAAGTGCTTGAGAAGGTAGAACTTACTGTCCTNAAAAAAAAAAAAAAAAAAAAAAAGAGCACTCCATACAACAGCTCTCTTAACTCTTGAATTACCAAAAAATTGATTCTGTAACTACTGACTCTGTGGGAATTTGGAACGTAAGAACTGGAAGATAGTCTTATATTTAATGAAGTTTAAAAATAATAACAAACGAACTAAGTAGGACAATGTAATTTTACTGGATTCAGAAGACAACAGCTAAAATTGTCAAGTGCACAGTGTCCTAGAATGTAACGGGAAGGTTCAGTGGGTCTTCCATGTATTGATTGTTGAAGAACACGGGTCATATGGAGCAGTTGAATAATTTGCAGAGTTTCTGTAAAGCCCTTTCCGTCACTATTGCTCTTTAGTATCAGTTCTGCATGTTTTAGCCAGAGGTAGCATTGGGCTTTTGACTACTGGAAGCGCATTCTGATGAAAATGTTCTTGAGATTCTTCCCAAATGTGTTTTTACAGGAGCGAGCACATTGACTTGGCCAAATGCATTAAGGCAATATGATGTAGTGGTAGTCCTGTGATTTACATGAATTTTTAGTCAAATCTGTACCTGTTTTTTGGTTTTGTGGCTTTGAGCAAATGGGTTGAGTTCTTTTGGAACACTTCTGTTTCATATGCGTATGTATTTAGGACACTTAAAGGGTAATTATTATCTTCAGAATGCTGTGGTGCCTAAATGGAGGGTCATGCTGAAGAGGTTTCTGTGTGGGAAAAGATACCTATTAAAGTTGCAGGCTTTACTCCTGTTTGTTTTTAGTATTTTCAATTACTGTGTGTATCTAAACCCTCACAGAAAGTAGTGTCTGAAAAGGCTCGTCAGTCCTCTCCCTTCGGCTTCTCCTGTTGCAACCATAAAGCAGAAAGTTGGAAGAGGAAGCAGGCTGTGGCTGAGAAAAGAGCCTGGCACATTATCTTTTCTGCCTGTGTTTCTAAGTAGGTTTGTCTAAGTATACAGTCTTGCAGTTTTTTCATCATTTAGAAAAGCAAAAAAAAGCATAAACAAAACCAGAAACACACCACAAAAACCAACTCCCAGGAAAAAGAAAAAAAACTGAAAAACAAAACAAAACAAATCACGTTGCTGCTTCAGGTTTGTCTGATGCTTCAGAAAGAAGAAATATGTCCTGGCTGCAAACCAGCCCATTATGCTTTCTGTAATTACATGGGTTGGCTGAGCTGCACCTTAATCTAAGTGATGGAGGGACCTCTGCCTCTGCTACGTGACTGAGAAGGAGCTGGCTGACAGCGTTCAGGGCTTTGGGAAGACGAACTGCATTTCCTAGAGTATACGTGCTGGAAGGGTCTGGAATGGAGAAGCTCTTCTCTCCCCTGGCCCTGCGATGTGCGATCCTGTCTTGCCTCATTGTTGAAGATGAATTCTTCCTTGTGCTCTCCAAGCGAAGTTAGCTGTGCCCTGTTAGTGGTAATTCAAATGACGGCAGGGACCCCACAGCTGGAATGGGGAAGAGGAACATCTGCTGTGAGCCCTCACGAGGCGCTAATCCCTGCGCAACCAGGGGGCTGCGGGAACTCGGCAGAAGAGGAGAGGGGGCGGACAACGAGCAGGGGGACGGCGACAGAGTTGGGAAGGGCTGTACATGGGAAAAGTGGAGAGTCGTGGGAAAAGAAGCACTTCTTGCATGTGAGTTAAAGAGGGAAAATGGTCTGAATGGGAAGCGAGGTCAAATCTGTGCTTTGGATCCCATCAGTGCAGTACTGATGCATACAGCTTGCATATACAGTTTAATGTATTTTTACTTGGGATGTCAGTATATGCATTTTCTGTTATCTGTTACTAAACGAAGCATAAATCATCTGGGATTTGAAGTTCTAATGTGCTCATTTCACAATTTAGCATTTTTTCCCACTGTTAAATTTTTAGGGGTTGTGGATTAAAATCTGTTTGCCCAAATGAAGCTACATGGCAACTCGTGGGGGAGAGAAAGTGTATGTGTGACTATTACTCGTGAAGATTTTAAGTACAAGTAATCTCTCTTTCTCTCCGTCCCCATTTAATGAAATAATCTCAATCTTAGTTTCACAGCAGCTGATTTGTGTACGTGAGCAGTTTCTCACCTGAGCAGCCTCTTCTCTAGCCACAGGTAGTGGTCGCTTATGAAATAAATAAGGGATTTTTAGTCCAGACAAAGAGAATTTGGGAACCCTTGTCAATATTTTATATTTTTCAAGGATGCAGTGCACAGCGTTTTCAGGCCAGATCCTGATGTCCTTTCTTAATGAATGGTTTTCACTGCAGCAAGGTCCAAGTCCAAACATTGAATGCGGCAGCTCTGATAAAAGCAGCAGAGTTTGACCCCTTTTTGGCTCTTACCATGTCCACTGTGAACTTCAGTGATGTTTTCTCATTATGTTCGAGAGATAATCCTGTTTTTTTTTGCTGCTTGATTTATTTCTAACAACACTGGAGGCCTATGAATATGGCATTTTCTGGAATGAAGTGTGTGTTTGGAGAGGGGGGGAGTGTCAAGCTGGTTTTTGTCCTTTTGTTTTTAACCCTTCTTCCATAGAAGACACAGTGTCCTACAAACAGATAGAACAATGCTATATTCCATTTTAGCATAGAATCGCAAGCGGGATCTTTGGAATTAAATTTGGCGAATTGCCTGGATATGTTCAGTGTTTAACAAGTGCTGCTTTGTGCATTAGCACCCTACGCTTCCTCCCTCCCTCCCCCTGACTCTGTAACTGAAGAGAGGAGGAGAAACAAAAAAACAAAACAGAATAAAAGCATCTGTTAGAGCAAAAATGGGGAAGAAAGAAGGGTTGAAAAGGGGAGAAAAGATTTATTCCAGAGCAGCTGTCAAATTTGTCAAAAGATCTGTCCATAACTGTCAAGTTAGTCACACTTCTGTGTATCTGATTACATATGCATAAATCTTCTTCCCCCCCCTTACATTAAGTCTAATGTAGATACCATGCTACTTTCCTAGGGAATGCAGCTCAGTTTTCGGCAGAATGTTTGAATGCTCATTTACCAGGACTTTGAACCTCTGCATGAGTATGTGAATATTTGTCACTGTCTAGCCCTTTCTTCTTTCTTGTGTGTGCATTCAGCTGGAGACATGCTGCAGTGAAGAAGACAGATTATTATTGAGCATGGTAGCTAAGTAAAGTAGCTAAGTAAAGCTTTGACATACTTTAAGGTGCATGTTATGATTGTATTTTATTAAATGTTAATGTTTGTGCTGCTTTTTTTTTTTTTTTTTTAATTTGCCAAAGGATAAATGAAAGTGTCAAGCTGAAGGGATTATTTTTCTTGAAACAGAGATTTGTGAAAGTATATCTTCTGACCTGAAAGCAGTAACCTGTGAAGAAAAGTACTGTCCTGCTGTTGGTAAGGTTGTCATTAACTTATTGATGAGTCAGCAGGCAAAGATCTCCTGGCCACCCACTTCATAGTTAGGTCAAACTGTGATTGATTGCAGATTGCCATGAAGGTACAGCAGCTCAGCTGGAGGGTGTTCCTTCTGCTACGTGTCATGCAAGGCGTTGTTTCAGTCTATCTACAGCGCAAGATCTCTGCTTTAGATGGGGCTGTATTCCTAAAAGTAATGGTCTTGCAGTGGCTGCACCCCAGTACTGCATTCCCAAGAGGAAGTATTGTGAGAAAGTGTGCAAATAAGCTAATGCTTTAATAACAGAGGCAAATCCAGAGAAGAAGCCCCCATGCTCTCTCCAGCTGTGCCCTGCTGATAGGAGCTTGAGTCACTGGGCAAGGCTAGAAGATGAGAGGTGAAAAACTGAAGGGATTTCTTGTAATTCTCCGAACTGTAGGCAAAAACTATTTTGCAGTGGAAATGCATCAGAGGAGAATGTAAGCTGAAATGCTTTAAATTTGAAGCATGAAGGGAAATCCATAGTGAAGTAAATGGCCGTCACAAATTGCATGTGTTTCTGCATTGTATTTTATTTTTGATCTGAGGCTGAGGCTGTGAAGCAAATCTCATTTAACTTCAGGCACTGTACTTTGGCTCAAATCTCAGAGCAGTCCCGAGTACACGAACCGAATTCCTTTCGGATGAAACTGATCTGAAGCGCGTGCTCCAGGAGGGCATCTGCAAGGTTCCCGCTGCTGGGGACTGCTCAATTTGGGGGCTCAGGCCAGAGCTGCTTTGAAGTGACCTTCCCTCCTAGGAAGAAGTGCATGTTCTGTGGATGCCAAGACCACAGCAGCAACTGTTTTGCCCTACAGGTCTGCTGGTATTGCTTTGCAAATTTATTTCGCAGTTGAGTCTCCAGTAAGTACTTACAACATGTTGACTGAGCTATAGATAGCCTTCGGGCTATATTTGCGCATGGTTTGGTTAGGCATGTCATACGCACCTCTATTTTAAGAAGATACATAATTGGAGTTGCTTAATTTATTATAAGGTGACATGAACATTTTTAAACAATAAATCTAAAGTTTAAAGTCAAATTTTGAACAAAGAGAACAACCTTTTAATGCATACCACCACCTTTACTTTTTGTTTGTTGACTGAACCAAGGTTAAATAAAATTGTGTATTTACCTGGTCTTACAAAGTGAAGCGTATGTGTAGCTGGTGAGTAGAAATAGTTGCATCTGATCACTCTTGACTACACGTATGCTGTATTTCAAACCTGCGTGTGACCTCCCACGTGCTGCCCACAGTCCACGCTTGTACTGATGCAAGTCTTGATGAGAAGGTCATGGAGCACAGGAGCTGGGGCTCATCCACTCTTCAGATGACCCCTGCCACGTTCCTTTGTGCAGCGCAGGTGGACTGTAGGCACCAGGGCCAGGCCTGGTCTCACCTCGCTGTTGGCTGTGGCCATGTCCTGCAGTCTCCGTCCAGCACCTTCCTGAGGTCTCCTGCCTGGTGCCTGCTGCGGGGTCTGTGGGGTTGTCCCTGGTTGTCTAACACGTTCCAGTGGTGCGCTGCTTCCAATAGGACAGGTCACAAAAATCCTGTGGTTGTCATGGAGAGCTGTGCAGGGCCAGCTCTGGGGAGGACTTCATGGTCTGGCCTGTAAAAATGGTGGCGAAGACAGTGTTTTTTCCAGTTCTAAATGACGGGGCAGGTAAATGCACTAGAATGAGGGAAACGTTTAAACCCGTTTTTTCCAGCAGTGGTTCAAACAAAAAAGCCATTTCAATAGCTTCTAATTCTGGGTGCTTATCTAGTAACTGCTGCTAATCTGATTTGTCTTTCTTTAAAACCTGAACTAAAGCATAAGCTACTAGGGTATATGCTATACATAATAATTGTGAGGTTGATACATCAATGTAAGCCTCAGTGTAGGTTTCAAAGTTCAGAAATAGATTTACATTTGAAGAATCCTAAAAAAAAAAGCCTTTCATTTACTTTTTTTTTTTTTTTTCCCCATTTACTTTTGTGGAACGTTCGTGCCATTCTTCCCCTTTCCGTCCCCACCACCATGCAGACCACCAGCCATGTTTGGAGAACTGGCCAGGTTTTGGGTTTGTGCCCATGCCAAGATACCTGCGTGTATAAAGTATGAGCAGTCAGAAGACACAAGGTATGCCACAAGACAGGGAAGTTATTGCAGTGTGCTTTCTGTTGGCTTTTAGGTGTTTGATGCCTCTCTGATTTGCTTGGGTAGTTCTTTGTTTAAGTTGTGTTATGTTTGAGAGTGCTGGCTTAAGGAAGAGGTAGAACAACAAAGTGATACTGAAATGGCAGTGTGGAATAGTAGCACAACCTCTGAGCTTGCAGAGGGGTTATTCAGTGTGGCATACTGAAGGGACTACTTCAGTATTTCCAGTCAAACTGAACACGTCCCACAGCCTGAGCAGCCTGGTGGGTGAAACCCCGCATCTCTTGCTGGAGCTGACAAAGAGCTGTGACTCCTGCACAAAGTCCTGGTCTGCACTGGTTGTGGACAACCAATTGACTTAGCCTAAGGGGCTGTGTCCAATGTGAGCAAGTAGTGCAGTTCGTTAGGGTGGAATCTGTAGCGTGGAGCTGTGGTTAATAAGGTCCCAGTGGCCTTGCTGAACATGTTTCTGAGGGGCAGAGGGCTGCTTCAGTTCTCTCTCATCTGAGCTTGAAAACCGAATGTAGTTTTGTAGTGGGAGTGCATTAAAATGTTCTCCTAGAGCACAAGTTTTGGTTTAATTTCATTAGAAAGAAAGCTAGTTTGCGTGTTCTGAGACTACACTGCAGTGTGGGACCAGGTATGGTGAGGGAGGATGGCTGGAAGATTTGTGTCAAAGGTACGTATAATTTGAACTACAATATGAATTTTTAGGGGTTTGTTGTAAAAGTGCACTGTAGCTTTTCTGTCCCTGTGTGTTTTTGTAAGAAGATGTTAATCTTTTTGCCTGTGCAGCTTGGCATTAGTTTTCCCTGGCTATTGAATGTATTCCTGCAATTTACCCCCCCTCCCCCTTTTTTTTATTTTTTTTCCCATTTTATTTTTAACTGGAGCACATCTCTCGGGTATAATTCAGATGACATTGTCTGTCAGTGCTAAACTGCAGCATTGCCTTTGTCTAAACTTGGCTGCAGCTGTTCACCAGAGTGGTGTGAATGGTGTTTGAGTGTGCACATCTGGTCATTTTGGAACAGGTTTAGTACATTCCTTTCAGTGCTAGAGTTTAATTTGCAGCTGGAAAGCAGACCAGAGCTAAACTAAACTGCTCAGCTTAAGATAAATGCTTTCTTTGTGACTGCTTTGTGAAAATGATTTATGGGAAGGTTCTGTGTCATGGTATATTTCTTCCCCTTTTCCCCCACCTGCCTAGAGGCTAACATACTGCAACTTGCGTGTTAGTCTTTGCATCTGCTCACTAATAATAAGATCATTACCTAAACTAAAGATAGGGGCTGTGTAATTAAGGCAATAAACTGGAGTAGAAGTGTGTGCTACGAAATTGCATACCTTTTGGCAGTGGTAGGAATTGAGAAAAACGAAAAATTGAACTTATGCAGATAAGTACCAGTACCTTGTGTGTCGTGTGCTTGAGGAATATTTTTGTGATTTGTTTCAGTACTGGTGAAATACAGCTACTCCAAACTAGGAAAATGGGAATTTCACTGTCAGGGGGAGACAGGAATTGATTCCAGGCAAGCAAAATTAGATCATTTCCTATAGAATTGCACTTGAATGTGTTTTAATTAGTAAGGCTATCTTCCAGAGCGTATATGTGTGAATGTAATTACTAATCTGGCATAGACCTTAGGGATGCTCAGATGTAGCAAAGCTCAGTTTTCAAGACTCATGATAATAAACTGAAAGTACTCATTTGTACTCATTTTTCCTTACATAGTCTCAGATCTTGTTTTTTTTTTTTTTTCTTTCTTAGCAAGCAGAAGAGACATGAACAGTGCCTTTTCATCACAGTTTCATTTTTTGACACTGCTCAGCCATTGACCTTGTCATTAGTGTCCTTGCATCTTCCATCACCTATGAGTGAAGATAAGGCTGTACCTGTTTTACTGTTAGAACTTTTTAAATGTAGGGTATCAGGGTAGTTTGTTTTTCTTTCATAATGATCAACCGATATTAATTTGCTTTTCAACCATTGCCAGCAGGAGTTATCATTTATTCTCAAAATTTGAGCAAAGAATTTGACCATAGATAGTTACCTGTGTTGTGGAAAGTATGCCCACAGACATATATTTTTTGTTGAGCTGGAAAATGTCTTTTAGAGTGAGTTGTCGGACATTTTTTCCTTCTTTAGTTTGAATTTGGCTAGTTGAGAATGCTTATTGTCCCTCCTGCCCTCAGTCATTTCCTACCTGATTTGCTGCTAGAACCAGCTGGTGCAAGCTGTCCACTTGTAATCGTCAGTTTGCAGCTTTAGCTGTTCTGGAGACAGTACGTACAAAATAAGTGATGTTTCCAGGACCAGTGAAAACTGATGCTAAACTGTTAGAGAGACAACGGCAAGTGTGAGTGATGTTGACTTGCCAATTGCCACCTCACCTGAATTGTTGCACAACAGTATTATTGCTCTTCATTTGGGATGCAGAAGGAGAGCTTGCTGCCATTAATCTATAGACTCCTCTAAAAACCTTCTCTGTTTCAGTCTGCTTTCTAACATGGCTTTGAAAAATAGCTCTTTGAGTTCCTGCATGGTGGAAGCCACCTAACCACTTTTCATTGTACTGTTTGGAAGTTTGGACAGTTAAGTGGAAACACTGGCATGCTTGCTTTTTGCCCCCATGAGCAAAACTGATCAGGCTCTGTATGGAAGGGGCTTCTTACCTGAATCTGTTTTGGTCATGTATTGCTGAACAGTAATCTCATGACAAACTTTTTGTTAGCGTAAAAGTTATTTCTGTTGTGCACCCATTTTTCGTCGCGAGTCTATTCGCTATTATCTTTAACATTATAAAATTTCCTTATTTTCAGTCTTAACTGCTAACTTAAAGTGGTTAAGATGCACTTTCTAAATAAATCACTCAAAATCTTAAACATAAATGATTATTACGTGGTTTTCATTTGATATAGGTCAATTTGAAGCCTTGCACTTCCTGCAAGCTCCTGATGGGGAGTAGTTCTTGTGAAGAGAAGCACTTATCAATTAATTTCTTTATTGTTTTGAGCTCAGAATGCTCTACACCAATGTGGAAAGTCATGTTTTGTTTATAGGGAGGGAGGCAGAACACTGTTTCTCAGCTTACTTTATGGAGCTGAGTCAGGGCTTGAACTGTTAAACTGTATTTCTATTAGCAGGCGACTACCATTCATAAGATCAGTCAGAACACAGACTTCTTTTTTGGTTTTCCTTCTTGTAAGACAGTGAAAATACTTAAACATGTGTGCACACATAAATTAAAAAAAAAAAAAATAAATTCTGCAAGATCACAGTATCTATCTAGTATGTAATTGCTCTTTCCTCCACATGAAGTACATAGGTTATATTTGCTGGAATATTTTATAGAAATTCTCATTGAACTTGCTAGGTTTCTGTTACAGTTCATAATTAAAAATAGTAAACTCTTATTGTCCAGCAAGTTTATTTTTCATACGGATGCTGTCTTAGTATACCTTAATTGTCATCACAGTTGTGGTTGAACTTTGCAGACAGCCATGTGCCACACAGCCTTTTGCTTACTCCCCCCCTCCCAGTGGGATGGGGGAGAGAATCAGGAAGAAAAAGTAGAACTCCATAGGTTGAGATAAAAACTATTTACTTAGACAGAAAAGGAAGAGACAAAAAGCAGTAATAATATATATGTATGAATATTTACAAAACAAGTGACGCGCAACGTAATTGCTCACCACCCACCAACCGATGCCCAGCCAGGCCCCAAGCAGTGACTGCCCCCCCGGCCGGCTCCCCACAATTTTATAGGTTCTTCTCACATGATGCCATGTGGTATGGAATGTCCCTTTGGCCAGTTTAGGTCAGCTGTCCTGGTTCTGTCCCCCTCCCAACTCCTTGTGCCCCCTCCATCAGGACCATATGAGAAGCTGAGAAACTGAAATGTCCTTGGCTCTGTACAGCATTGCTCAGTAAAAATGAAAACATTGGTGTGTTATCAACATTATTTTTCTCATAAAGCCAAAACATAGCTTCATACCAGATGTGAAGAGAATCGACTCTGTCCCAGCTAAAAACAGAACAACAGTGCAATTACTGTTTTTTTTTCTGTTATGGCAGAGACTTTCAACAAGGAGACGACTCTTACCAAGAGGCCAATGGGATGGAAGTTGTTGATGACCAACCTAACTGTTGCAGGAAAAAAAGAGTGTGCCATTTGGGTACTTTCTTATGGTTACTACTTGTTCAGAAAACAATGTTTTTGTTCTTCTCCCCATTTCCTGTCAGTGTAAAAAGCACTAAAATGTACAAAGCGGATTAATAATAACTTGCTGTTCCTGAAGTTACAACTTGGTAACTGCTTTACCTTGGGTTAAGAGGTCTGAAATGCAAGTCCAGCAGAAATCCAGTGAAATATTTGGGAGACTGAAGCATATGATCTAAGAGACTGAGGGAAGGAAGAAGTCTGGGGTAGAGGGAGCAGATCTCATTTGCGAAATGATAATGAAGGAGTTGTAAAGAAGATGGAGGTGAATACTTCTTAGACATCTACATGAACACGAGACAATTGTCAATTCTTTTATTGAACATAAGGAGGAACAACTGCAATGAGAGTGGTTGAGCACTAGAAGTTGCCTAAAGAAGTTGTGGAAACTCTGTCCTTGGAAATTTTCGGAACTCAGCTGGGCAAGGCTCTAAGCAACCTGGTCTAACTTTGAAACCGGCCTTTTTATGAGCACGAGATTGGACTAGTTCACCTCCAGAGGTCCCTTCCAGATGAAATTATTTTATGACTGACTTAATTTGCAGAGTTCATAACACATCTTTGTGGGGTGTGTGTGGTCTTGTGTCCTACCTGCTTCCCTCCAAGGAAATTCAGAAACGCAACTGTGGGAGAGAAATCCCTGGTATGAAAAAGATTGTGTATGCTTGTTATCTGAGTTACTTGAGAAGGTCTTGTCAGACAACTGGTCTTTCAGACTGTTGCCAAACTTAATGGGGATACTTATCTGTGATGTGTCACGACTTTCTTGGTTGAAAAGACCCAACTCAGATTTGAGATAGATATTAAATTATCAGTGGGAGTGTGTTCCCGTAGCTGTTAGCAGCTGTATGTGACTACATAGTCTCATACATCACCTTTCACATCATCCTTCTTGGAGGTGAAAACTCTGCAATGAGGTCAAGTTTTAACTCTGATTTAATACTGCTCTGTCTGCCCTTCCACCCTGATCATGTCATCTTACTCTTACTTTTTTTGTTCATGCTCAGCATCTGCTGAATACTTAATTGGTGGGAAAGTTAGTATGATTGTCTGCCCTTTAAGCATTATTTAATGAGTTAGGCTATTCTGTGAGAAGTCATAGTTGACTGTACGTGATCTCTGGACAATACAAAGAGCAAGTAACCTTAGAGGCTTATTCTTCCCAGGAGATAGAAGTGGAATCAGTCAACACAAGACAATTTTCCATTTTCACCTTGAAATAGCTAACTTTTCTTTTAAAGGGTTGATGAAATTTTAATCATTTGCCTGTACATTAACCAGTCAAGTTACTTGATTCAATTGTTACTACCTTTGCTCAAGGGTCATATAACCACACAATGAGGCCAGTATAAACAGTGCGGCCAGTTAATTATGCATTTTCTCTAGCTGGAAATAACAGTTTAAGCTAAGGAATTTTTAGGTTTTGATACTTTGAATAATCAGTGACTATTCCATCTTTCAATTAAAAACAAAAAGAAAGAATACTCCAACAGGATGCCTTCTACAGTGCTGTTCAGGAGTCAAGAAATATGGTTGGAACCTGAGGGACTGTTACCCCTACTCAGTCACGTACTTCTTCCTATATTCTTGGTGTACCAAGGATCTGTGGTAATTCAGGACCATGCTCCCCAATATCACAGTTGTCAGTGCCTTAGTTCCCAGTGCTGCCTTTCTCTCTTTTAGCACAGTAGCTACCTAAGAAAGGGAGAGACTGAGGAGCTTTGGATGTATCCCAGTCCTCTGTGCTCAGTGGATGTTCTGCGCATAATGCTAGAACTGCCTACCTCTATGATTACTTCCATGTATGAGTGCAAGTGTGCAACATAAATTCTTTTACAGGCATGCATAAGATGTATGAAATTAATATTCCAAATTATTGGATTAAAAGCAGTACAGATTTTCAAAGTGTTTCCTTAGACACTCATTGAAGTGTTTTCTGACATTGAGGAGAGCCATTGAATGTTCTGGACCTTTGATACTGGGTTTTAGCTCCTTGTAAAAGTGAGTCTTAAAATATATCTGGTATTTTTTGGGCAATTTGTCATTGAAACTTAACCACTAATGTGGTTAAGGTTATTGAATTGAAGGTTCATAACTGGATTAACTTTTCCTCAATGGAAAAATTTCTTCCAGAAAGCATATGGCCAAATAGAGCTAATGCATATGTTGAATAGTTACATTTAGTATAGTTGCATTGGAGTGCAGCCAACACCCCTCAGTGGAAAGAATTGCATAGGTCTTAAGAGATAGTGCAAAGGTCTGGTCACTAATGAACTATAAAAGACTTTCAAAAATTGCTGGTATTATGTTTAAATTTTCTGTTGCTCTCTGTGACAGCTTTAAGGACACAGATGCCAAAAATCTGCGGATAAAAGCTGTTATGTGTTATCCAGAGCATTATGGTGCCATTTATTTAACTACTTAGTTAAACAGAGAAAAGCAACGTCTACAAAATTTCATTTTAAAAGATTAATGTATATGTGGGTACGAAGAAGGAAGAGAATAGCTTAGTTGTACTGTCCTTTAGTCAATTAGGAAAAACAAACAAACAAACAA
>VXAV01002775.1:0-25175 GCA_013399715.1 Alectura lathami | reverse complement strand
TTTGTTCCCTCTCAGTCCTTGGCTTTAAAAAGAAATTGCAATGTCCCTGGTCATAAAGGCCTGTGAAATCCCCTCTGGTGTGTCTTTGTGTTACTTTGAAACACAGGAGCCATTGTCAAGGGAGTAGCTCAAAGTCATGAGACCAGGCCATTGTGAACTTTTAAGGGTCAGAGCCTCTGCTCCTCCCTTTAGACCTTTTTTTTTTAAGAAGTCCTAAATTGGCATTCACTTCCAGTGAGTGCAATTCCTGCAAGTAGTATCTCCTGTCAGATGTTTAGTAGGTACATGGCTGTTGGTGAAAGCTCTCTAAGACCGAGAGAAAGTGAATTAATCTGGTAATCATGACGCTGTGGGAAAGCATACTGATGTGTCACCTAGTTGGTTCTTCCCCAGTTCTGTGCAGTATCCATGCAATTCCTGGGATGCATTTGTCTCACCTAGTCTGAAAAGCTTCCAAAGACTGAAACTCTGGGCTCCTCTGGGTGATCAATTCTGTTTCTTATAGCTGGGTATCTTAGTTTTTCCCATTATTACTCTTCCCTCAACCGGCTTCTCCTCCCAGTTTTCTAATAACCAGTCTAAACTTCTTTTTATCACCACTTTAAGCCAGCCGTACTACCTGTCCCTGGTGAATATGGAGGATGATGTATTCTCCTTCTGTTCACAGGAACTTTTCACGTGTTCAAAATCTTTGTCACACTTCCTTTCTTTATAGACTGTTGGTCTAATGACAGATGGAGGTCTGAGTATAAAAATAAAGATAGCTGTGAACCCATGGGTGTGCTCAGTAGCAAATAGGTAGAGAAGGCAGTTGGGAGAAAGGATATCTATGCTTTTTTCCTTTTTATCACTCTGTGATATATGTGGCTCTAGCTCGTAATGCTCAATTAATGAGGCATAGAGTAAAATGTAAATAGACAGTGAAGAATGACTTAGAAATAGCAGGTAGCAGTCGTTAGCTACAGTTACTGGTTTATACTTGCCTGTCAGGTCCAATTGTTGCCAGCGGGTGAACTAGAAAGGTGCTCTTGTTTTGTGATTGCTGTGTTTCATGGATCTATGATGCACAGCCAGCCTGGACCTGAGCATCTCCTGATCCCTTGAACATTTTCCTCAGAACGTGCCATGAAATGCCCCTCTGCTTAACGCAGAATGAGAGATTCTAATCTGGCTTCATTTGCTGGCTGCTGTTCTCATTTTTGTAGAGTGGAAAGCCACTGCTGAGGGTTTGCAGTTTTATGTGTGTTTTATGGGTTTTTTTTAAGTATATTAGTAAGGTGAACTTTGCAGTCTACTTACAGAAGTTCTAGATGGTATTACCTGAACGTCAATCATCTTATTTCATTTTCTGCTTACTGGTCTACAGCAGCAGTTGACTTAGAGTATGTGTATAACCAGTATTGAGGCCATGTTAGCACAGGAATTGCTAGGTGGAAAAATTTCTGGCTGTGAGAGGAAGTGTTCGCTTGTACTCAGTGTTGTTTAGTTACTGCAGCTTGATGGATGCTGAGCACAGCTACATCCTACCATAAAGGTGAGACTCCTGGAAAAACAACCTCTGAACTATTACTGGGACTCTTCCTTGCCTTGACATCTACAACTGAGACATGATTTGTAGACAATGACCATATGTGCAATAATTAGCACTGTTCTGGATTTATTTTATTTTGGATCTCTAGTCAATACTGCAGTAGAAATACTAAACAGTGTATGTGGAGCAGGTTATGTGAGGAATGTGATAGAAAATCATTAAGAAAAAAGGATTTGTTTTCAGGTGTTGTGGTAAAATTGATGGCTCAGTTAATCACAGACGCGTTCCTCATCTGCTAATACCTCCTGATGCTGCAACGTGGAAATGCAAGTAGGCAGAAAAGTGACAGCTGGAAGACTGTTGCAGAACTTGAAATTGCGATACTTCTGCAGTATTTTGGTAATAACAAGGAGCAGATTATTTGTAGCTAATTAGAAATACAGGCCTTCTTTTTGGTTTGGATGGTTTGTTTGTTTTTTTTTTTTTTTGGAGGTTGCCGTCTTCATTGAAGAGTATCAGCCAAAAATACATTCTTTGAGTGTGTCTCCTGTCCACAACTGCTCACCTACAGCAACATACACCCAATGTTGCTCAGAGCCCTGTCCAGCCTGACCTTGAAGGTCTCCAGGGACAAGGCATCCACCACCTCTCTGGGCAACCTGTGCCAGTGCCTCACCCCCTTTATTGTAAAAAGCTTTCTCCTTATATCCAGTCTAAATCTCCCCTCTCTCAGTCTGAAACCATTTCCCCATGTCCTATCACAACAGACCCTGCTAAAGAGTCTGTCCCCTTCTTTCCTGTAGCCCCCCTTTAGACACTGAAAGGCCGCTATCAGGTCTCCCTGGAGCCTTCTCTTCTCCAGGCTGAACAGCCCCAAATCTCTCTGTCCTCACAGCGGAGGGGTTCCATCCTTTGAACCATTTTTGTGTTCCTCTTATATGACTGTTAACACACTGGTGAATACTAGGGAAGAGACTGGGATGGGGATATTCATGGTAAGCCTATTCCCCAGCCAATTTATAAAACCTTTTTGCTAGTAAATTGTCTGTGGGGTCGAAGGGATTTGTCCTTCTGGTGTGTTTAGTTTTTGCTAGGAACTAGAAATTTAACTGAGGTCTGGGACATGCTGTTCCCTTCCAGCAGTTGTCGCAGTGCAAGGAAGATGTGGGCTCTTATGTTTTTGTTTCTTTTTTTTCTATTTGATCCCCAAAAGCTGAGCTTTGGAGTTTGTAAAGTGTTGTGTCAAACCTTCTCAAACAAGTCACTGAGGACATCTGTTGGGTTTCCAGCTACACATACCTACCTCATGAGGATGATGGTCCAGTACAGATGTTCAGGCTCTTGGAAAGCCACGGTCCAAAACCACACCATTTGTTTTTAAAATGTGTGCTTTGAGTTCCTCATTTTGCCTGTTTGTTAATTGTTAAAGGTTATGTTCTCAGGCTTTTTCTCAGAATATGTGGAAGCTAGGAAATTAATTTTTGTTTTGTATTACTTTTTAAAACAATTTACATCTGAAATGTAACAGTGGAAGAGCTGAAGCATTGAGAAGAGCACTGAATGTCATGAGACTTGAAAGAAAATCATGAGATGGCAGTGTTGCTACTAGCAGCTGATCTTTTGGCAGTGCTTCATTTTCTAGGTCTCTGTTCAAATGCTTTTTGCTTGCTAAAAGCCATATATTGACAAATTTCAGCCAAGACTAAATGCACGATTATTTCTACTATCTAACCTCTGTTTATCATTTGCGTGTTACATCTGGATTTGTCAGATGGGGTTCTCACAGGCACAAATTTGTATGCTCGTTTTTCTTGCAGTGCATAGATTTCAAATATGGTTAAATATGCTTAAACGAACCTGACATCTGGAGATGTGGGTAGTGAGAATGCGTTTCTATGTTACCAGCTAACTTTAGATGCATAGCTGAGGAGGCTGGCCTGTCCAGGCTTTCTCCGCAGCTAAACATGCAAGGTAGCGGCAGGAGCTCACTGGAGAGGCTTTGGAGAAGGCAGCCAACACCAGGCACGCCCTGGCTGTGCTGACCATCAAGGCAACCTGAAGGGTCTGGCCTCTCGACTGATGTGCTTCAACCTGTTGCAGTTGTGAGGGCATCGTTGGCCATACAATATCCAGAGAGCTTTCCCTGACACGTTCAAGTGATCCTTCAACTTCAGTGTCAACTTTAAATATTTGAGGCTTAGCCTCTGTGGGCTTGTTAGGTGCATCACAACGCAGCAAACCGTTGACTCCAGGAGAGGTTTCTGAGAAGCCAGTGTTGTTTGTTACTTGCTTATCCTGATCTGGCAGCACTATAATAATGCTTCAGAGCCTCCAAATCTAGCTTACGAAAGGTATCAGCGTACTTATGCAGCACTTTAACTAGGATTCAGTCCTAAGCAGATCTTTCTCCGTAGATCTAAGGGTAACTATTCCCTTTATGTACTTGTTTTTTCCCCTAGGCTTTTGTTCTCATCCCAAAGCTTTCCTGCAGTTGATGTACTCAAAGGATGACGTTTTGTTGCTTTCAGCCAGAATAATGGCTGCTCTCCCTAAACTTGCATAACACTGATGTCCTTTGAGCAGGGGGAGGCAGAAGCATTTCCTGGCTAGACAGCAAACCAAACTGGCTCAGGGAGAAGCTTTTGAATGGTTTGCTCACTGTGCAGGCAACTCTTTCCATGGACTTCAAGGGTGGGAATTCAACTTCAGTATGTGGCTTTTTTGCATAGAAAAACATTCTCACTTTATGTGAATGTGTTCAAGAGAATCAGGCACAGGGTTTGTTACTGGATCTTGTCTGAGGCCGAGCACAGTGGTAGCAGCTGCTTCACAGCTATGGTAACCTCGGGTGACTGAGCGTGACTCCACAGGATATGGTGGTGGCAGCCTGTTGGTGCCTTGCAGTGCTGTGCGCCTGCTAAATCCTTACAAGTATTAGTGGAGTTAGTAGTTACAAGTCTGTGAAGCCCATGGAAAGCCATTTGGATTTCAGTGTGGCACTGTGGAAGTGATGAAACATGGTCTGAGAGCATGAACTCGGGAGGAACAATTACAAAAGCGGTGGGTTGAAATGGTTCAATGATGAGTAAAAATGTTCTTTCCTCGAAAGGGCCTTCTTGCTCTTTAGAAAGGAAGTAGACAGCACCTACATTTTTCTCCCAGGATCCATGATGCCTTTTGGCTTGGCTTTAGTGATTTTTTTTTTTTAATAGAATTCAACTTTGAGTTACTCCTAAATAAACAAATAGAAATTAAACCAACTTAAAGGAAGACTTTTCTCCCTTTGAAATATACAGATAATAAAAAGAAAATATCATTATGCATGTTAATGGGTTGAAGAGACCAGGCTGCATCTTGTTTGAGGGTTTTTCATGTCACTGAAGTCTGTGCACTGCTGTTAATAAAGCTCTGCAGCATCTACCACAGTGAGGGATAATTTTGGAAGGCTGTAATTTACAGGTAGGAAAGGATTAACAATTTCAGGTAAAATTTCAGTGTTAAGTTCCAAGTACCCACTACCTTCTTTAATATAGCAATTTTTTATCCTCAGGCTGCAAAAAAAATAAAAATAAAAACTTGCCAGACTCACATGGTCTTTCTAAGCAGCATCTGCTTTTGTCGTTTTGAGTCAGAATGCTAGAGTAGATGGCTATTATGCTGATACAGCTGGGCATCATTACTTATATTTTTAAGCAACATGAAATTCCTGTTCCCATGTTCCCACAGACATCAAGCTATATATATTACTTCTATAAGTGGGAAGAAACCGAAAAAAAAAGCACAGAAAAGTCCAGGCTTTTCTCTGTGTGTATATATGGACATGTTTCATTCTTTGGGGATTGGTGGCCCCTCATAGTCCTTATCTTCCCGTGTTATTATCTCAAGACTACGTGGTGGTTACAAAAGATAATTCCCCAAACAGGAAGATGAAGGGGACAAGCAGAATGTTATTGCTGCGCGCGCGCACACGCATACATACACACACAAAATAAAACAACACTTTTTTTTAATTCGGTATTTTCATCTATATGTATGGTTATAATCTACACTGGAGTCTGGATATACTTGCTATGAAAACTTCATGATTCTTCTTACCCTTCAGTGATAGGCTGTTTAGAACTTCCTCACCTTCTTCTCAGGAATGTCAAGCTAGGAATTTCATCTTGATTTTCTAAAGTGGATTAGCCCTGGCATAGCTGTGATGCTACTCAGTCTTCAAGGTGCCTTCAGGGTTACCGTGTCATAATGGCCATAGCAGTATTCTCAAAATATGCCTAATAGCCATCTTCAGTTTTAATAACAAACAAAAGGAAGGTAATCCATGTAGAAAAACTTCTCAGGGAGCGTAATCTTCTATCACAGTGTAGAAGCTTCTAGCTGATGTGTAATTCTTTGTATTATAGAAGTGATGGTGGCTTGGTTTTGTGTTTTTCTTTTATTTTTTACATGTGTTGTTTTAGAAACTGTTGCACCTGGGTGACAGTCTATATAGCTAGCTTGGTTAGTTTCGGAGCCAAATCTGTAGTTCAAGATTATGAAGAGGTGAAACAACAATATTAAGGTGGAATCCTCTAGTAACTCAGGGCATTTATGGACAAATGGATGGAGAGGAGGAGAAAATCCTGCACTTGTGACAGATGATGGGGAGCATGAGTCGAGTTTTCACCATGAGTTTGTGTGACCTTGAACTTCTATGCCAGTCCCCTCAGAACTGAGGACAGATGATGCTTATTTCACTGAACAAAAGGATTTTGGGGTGGATGTTGCCTTACATGTGCAACTTCCTTCCATAAACCCCACAGTACACTATCTGCCAGACTTTTTTAGGTAACGGCTGACAGTGTTGCACAGTGTAGATTAAATAAAGTTTACACCTCGCTTTACAAATTGCTAAAATGACTGCTGTTTTAGCACAGGTGTTGGCTGTTGCAGTCTTACTTTGGGATTATGATTCAGAGGTGCCATCGTATCTATTCCAGCACTGTTTATCCATCTGCACTGACAGTTTTCTCCTGACTCTGCACAGGGATAAAAGGGAAAGACAGAGGTCTAGATCTGGTGACTGGCTCTGTAATTCTGCTACTTCAAAGGCTATTCTTGCTCTCATCACCTCCCGCGCTATTTATGTTGCATGTAAATCATCTGATCCACGTTGTGCTCCTAATAATTCTCAAACTATTTGCCAGAGCTGCTCATCACTGTCTCTGCTGCCATGGAAACAAATTGTTCCCAGCTTCATAGGAGGAGTATTTTCTTTCTCTGTGACAGCTTTGGTTATGATGCATCAGAAATTGATAGTCCAGGCTTCCTTCTCTATAACCAGGTGCTCTGTAAGAGTTTTTGGAGAAGCAGAGGAGAGATGATGCTACTTAACACTAGTTGTTTATTGCCTTTGGAAAATCAAGTGTAAAGAGGAGGATGGGCATTCAATCATATTTTCTGCTTTCTGTTAAGGGAAGCTGCCCGAAAGTCTTGCTGCAGCACGTCATTTTGAAAAATGAATGGCTGCCATTGTCCTTCTGCTGTCCTTTGCGCCTTCGTGACAGTGTGACTAGTGTGCACCCACTGACTTTTCCTCTGACTTCACTGAGCAATCGCTACTTGCTGAAACCACGTTTGACCTTTGCATCCTTCCAAGCAAGAACAACCCCCTTCCTCACTGCACTATCCTATGCATGTGCTGCTGGGATTTGGTAATGATGTGTGGTGGCAGTAGGATGCCAACTTTTGCCAGCTCTGAGCTAACCTTTTTTTTTTTTCCCCCTTTGTATGTGCCACCAACCTGGTCTTGATATAAATGCTTGCTCAAACAACTCTGTTGACTTCCATTATGGTTATTTTATTTTGCATGTACTCTCAGGTTCTTTGCTGTGCTGCCATGTGCCTGAGGAAAGAGCTTCCCTGTCTGGGGAGGTGGTGCTTTCCCCTTCTCAACGCATTCCAAGGAGCATCTGTCCTGGTAATAACAGGCTGGCCAGGATCTCAGACATCTGATCAAATCCTCAGATTTTGATAAAATGTGCCCTGATTTTACTATTACTTTACCCTTTTAGTTAAGGGGGATTCCCTCCCATCTGTTTCTTTAGTTTATCTCCCGCAACTTGTCTTTTTACTGGAGAATTCTGTCTGGGATTACAGCAGTCTGCTTTCCTCATTTCTGACACGCCTAGCATGGCAGGAACGTTATCCCTAATTGGGCCTCGTTGATGCTAAAGCAGAAATGCTTTTGCTGATAGTGACAGGTATTAACATACGGTTGTGTCCTGGCAAAAGAGCAATACCCTTTCCAGCAAGGTACACTGAGCAGGTCAGCTTGCATTTCTTCATTTCACAAGGTGGAGCAAACTTGCATCAAAATGGCTGTGACCGCTTCTCCATGCTACCTTTAGTCATCTGCTGTTCTGCTGTGGTTATCGGTGCTCTAGTTTCCCTGTCAGCAAAGTTGTAGCAGTGTTTGTCTTCAGATTCGGTGGGACAGCCGAAACAGCCAGAGGAGAAAGAGCTCCCTCACTTCCACAGTCTCTCTTCTTCACTAGTTTGGCCCTTGAAAGTGTATTGCTTTAAGCATGTCTAACTTAATTACTCAATTTTTCATCCTGACATTTAAATTCAGTGGGAAATGCTTCAGAACAAACGTGCTGCCTGTCACAATGGCTGTTACATGCTTGGGCCATAGCAGATCTGGGGTCATTTAGCTGGGGTTTGTCCTCATTTATTCTCTCAAGATTGAAATCCTGCATCGATCAGGCATGGCTATGCATCTCTACAACTTTTTCAGAGATGGGTTTGTCAATATTTATTTCTGCTCTTTCAAAAGGTAAGTCATACTCAGTGCCTCAGTCCTGACTAAACTATGTGCTGTCTGACTAGCCCCTACATGAAATTCTTAATATAAAAAAGGCAGAAAGTTTTTGTTTGTTGTTTGTTTGTTTTTGTTTTGCTTGTTTGAGGATAGTGGGTCACATAAATCTAAAGGCAGACAAGCAGGACATGACTTCTATTAGTTGTGTTTCAGATTAGTTGCCCTTTTGGGCAAGCTGCATGGGTTTTTTCCTTATATCGAAGGTACAGATTCTTTTTTTACCCTCTTTTTTTTTTTTTTTTAATAATAATAGTAACTTAGAGACTGCTAAGGGCAGAACACAATGGAGTCCTCTTTAGGGAGGACTTGGCAATTTCCTGGTGAAGCTGGACTAGACACTACTAAGTGCATTACAGTCTGCTGCCATTCCTTTATTCTTCTAACATGTTTTCAAAGAAGTGCCCCAGCAGACTATATGTTGCAATAAAAACTTAGAAGCAATGTAAGTCAGCTTTTCCTACACTGTTTTTTTTTTTTTTTTTTCCCCTAGAAGAAAGCACAAGTTTTTTTTGGCACTAAGGGTTTTAATGTAAAGAAGAGTAATGAGGAAAGAAAATTTGCAAGGAAATCATCAAGTTGCATACTAGATAATGATCCGTGCCTGTTTTGTTCTTCACTGGTTGTCAAAGTAAACCTTGACACTGGGCTTGGAAATGAAAACTAACTCTGTTGTTTTCCTGTGATTTACAGCCAATGAAACTTGACTGAGGAACAAAACAAAAGAAAGCTATCAAAAATGCCCTTTTATATAACATGATAAGCAAGCGAGAGATGCCCAGTGCCTTGCCAGGAACATTTTTATAGCGTAGCATGTGCTGTGGTTCTCAGTAGTCCCATTTTGAGGCAGATCAGGTGCAGTGCTCAGCGGCTGGGCGTGATTGGGTGAAATAGTGACTGACTTGTGCTGGCAGATGGGAATTCAGGGATTCATTAGTCATGCTATAGTCTCTTGTTTTTCTGTGTGTCGTGATGAGAAAAGAGAAGAGCATTGCCTTTTGATAGCTGAAAAGGACTTCTAAATGCCACAGACCAGAGGCTGCTGTGTTTGAGTGATGCTGTCTTCCACAAGAGTTGATAATCAAGACAGTCATATGGCAGATCAGAGAGACATACGTGATGGGATGAGGATTACCAGGCTCTCTTAATTGTGAAGGGTGAGCTGCTAGACCTTATTTTGCAATAATCAGAGAATGGTCCAAACAGACATCCATCTTAGAATCACAGAATCATAGAATGGCTTGGGTTGGAAGGGACCTCAGAGATCATCTAGTTCCAACCCCCCTGCCGCGGACAGGGCTGCCAGCCACTAGCTCACTGGATCAAACTGCCCAGGAACCCGTCCAGCCTGGCCTTGGACACAGCCAGGGATGGGGCAATCTTCAATGCCTTTTGCAACCACAATGTAACCACATGGTACTATGGTTCTCTTCTTATCAAATTATTTGGGTCCGTTCAAGTAAAAATCAGTCAACTGAATGATGAGCTTTTTTTTTTTTTCAATGCATGTTATGTAATATAGTACCTTTATAATACTCGAATTTGTCTCCCACATCTACCTTGTGGCGTTCTTGCCACAGGGGGCTGTAGTGTGCTTTTTCAGGAGAAGCTTTGCCTTGTCTGTCTTCAGTGATTCACGCTTTGGGTGGAAATTGGGTCTAGAACTGTGCTGTGTGTCAAAGAAGTATAGGATGCGTGAGGCACGCTGTCCTGGTCACATCATTTTAATTTTAGGTGGCAGGAGGGAGGAGGAAGGCAAGTCTTTTCAGCCACCTACATCTTCACTGTTGAAGTCACAAATGTCTAAAAGGCTGTTAGTAGAAATAATTGGCAATGAAATCATTCATGTAAGTTAATAGACGAGTAAATATATGATGAAGTGGAAGATGCTATAAAATTAATGCTTGGAGAGACATGAATACTTGTAACCTCGCTAATGTCTGTGGCAAAATTAATTATGCCTGAATAAATTGGACTAACAATGAGAGGAGTGAGCTTACAAAGAGTTTGAAGTGCGTTCTGCCAAAATTGGATGATTCTTACTCAGGCATATCTCAGAAGTATGTGAACACGAACAAACCTTGTGAGACGGTCTACCCTAAAGGAAATAAGTTAATGAGCACCAGGCCACTTTGTGCCCAATGCTTTGTAAAGAGGTGAATGTGAAAGTCCTGTATATGGTGAGATGGCTTTAGCAGGGCTGCCAGCAGCCATGGTTACAGAGCCCTCCAAGACTGGTTTCATGCTTTCTACTGAGTATAGGCAAACAGAGGGGTTTAAAGCAAGTGTTGGTGCAGCAAGTGCAGTTTCAAGAAAGTCTTCCCATATCTTGGCTGGCTCCTTAAAAGTTGTGTTATGCTTTTCCCGTGCTGTCTTCTGTCTCTGTTGCTCGCAAGGACTGGGAATTTTTCACGTTAGCAGTCAGCAACTACTCTTTAGTTGTAGGGCTGGTCACACATAGCCTCCTGGCTCTAAAAAGAAAAAACTTAGCCTTTTTTTTGGGGGGCAGCTCAGGTAAGCATGAAATTTGGAGGTCATCTAAGCCTGTGTAGTTTTTGACACCTGAATTAAGGTGTCTGAAATCTTGCTTATTTGCTAACTGTGAGTGTTGAACCGAGCAGCTGGCTGCTGAGCCTTTCCAAGAAGTGAGCCTTTGGGGTGCCAACGTGACTCAAGAGGCCAGGTTTGGGCATCCCATAAAGGACTGCTACTGTGCAGTCACTGACCACTGTCCTTGCAATGCTGCTGAGAGCCAGCCCAGTGAGAACTGAACCCCCATTTTTGAATAGCTTCTGGATGTATGAAGAGTGCAGGAACAGCTTTTGTCTGTGTGTAGGGGGAAGAGCTGAAGCATTCGGTATTTCCAAAATGTTCTAACCAGATTGTCGATGTTGCTTAGCAGCATAAGGTTTAAAATAGCAGTATTACTCAACGGTGTGAGCCGCATTTGCACATGGTAATGCTCTGTGTCCTATAATGACTTACTGCAGTATAGAAGTGCTAAGTTAATGTAAGGAAAGTGAAGATAGCTCACCTCCTCCTCTCCTAACTTGAGGAACAAATGGATGAACAGTCACAAGTCTTCCTTATGGTTGCCACAACCAAACGTCCCATACAGCCGTATCCGAATGTTTGGGTGCAGATAGGTTTGTGCGTGCAGGCATCACTTGGATTTAAAGACCTTTCCCACCACGTTTGCCTATGAACAAGTTTAGCTCTCGAGCCAGCAACCTGCACTGGTGAGGACAATGCAGCATCAGTTGGTTTTATGTGAATGAGCAAGGAACAGTGGGGACAAGAGCAAGTGCAAGTAACACTCAGTGACCTCTTAGGCAGCCCAGCTTCGTGGTTCATGTCAGTGTAAGTTCCCACTCCTCATCTGCTTTCTGGTTCATTTGGTCTTCTGAAGTGATCCTGAGAGGGTCTGAGGAAGAGGTGCATCTTTGTGATTGCTTGTATTGGCAAGTGATTGCCTAGATGAAGAGTTGGGCTGAGACTTCTTAGAAGCATTTAAATGTTTAGGATCCCAATAAAAGTCAATGGATTTAATACTGACATGGACTTCCTTGTCATTACTCTACCTCAGCAGAGAGTTAAGATACAAGTGACAGAGACAAAAAAATATATAATTTAGCTACTAATTGCTTGGAAAGGCAATGTTCTTCAGTTGTTGAAAGAAAACAAAACAGATGTCGCATTTTAGTCAGAAAAAGGACACCTGACGTGCCAAGAGCTGATGCTTTTTTTTTTTTTTCTTCCCAGAATGATTATAAAAGATGTGAAGGTCATCTGACAGACCTTGTATTTCCCTGCACACGTTTTATACTTCAGAAAGCAGCTAGTCTCATGAGATGTCACTTACTAAGAAAAATAAGCTTCTTAATAAGAAAAACTAAGCAATTAGTTGAGCAGGGTCTTGTGAATCTGTTTCTGTGCAACCTACTGTAGTTGTGTCTCAGAGTTCCCGTCAGTGGAGGATGGACACAGGACCCGGATGGACATGGGACCCCCACTTGCAAATTCCTTAGGTGCATGGGAGATGGTGCAAGTCATTTCTGCGCTACTGTATTGTCATGTTGGGGCCATATGTTAGCTGGCTGATGTGCCAAGTGCCATGTGCAGCCCAAGGATGTTGGTGTCATGTGCTGGGTGCCGTGCCTCTGAGTTGGAAAAGAGTTTTAGTGTGATTGAAGGGCAGCAATAAGGATCCACTAAAAAGAAGAGAAAGCTTTTTGAATTGGGATGCTCATCTGTGAATTGATTGGAAGGGGCGGGGAAGGAAAACTGGAAAACACTCAATCCAGCTATACTCTGCATTGGTATTATTTATTGCTTCTGACGAGCTTTTGATTCCCTAAACAAATAGTTTTTCCATATATGCATACACGTGCATTTGCTGCAACAGGGCCTTGAAATGTTTATCCTGTACTTCAAAAGTGTCTTGTGGTTTCTAATAGCTGTGCTTATCTGTGACCTGTTTCCTGGATGGTCTCCAATGAACACAAAACATACTTAGTTAGAAGAAAGCAGCTGAATGAAGATTTTCTGCACGCATGTACTATATTCTCCTTCTTGTGACTGCCCTTCCTTACCAATAAAGGGTGTGCAGAGTTGAGCAGGATTGGTTCAATTTGTGGTAGAACAAAATCTTGTCAGGGTTTGAAATTGCTCGCAGATGGGCAAAATGAGTTGTCAGTAGCCGTGCAGAGCTCACCTGGACTGGGATTTGATCCTTCAAAAGTGTTGTTTCCGTGCGTATGTTTGAAATGCTCATCATCGGAAGGCCTGCGTGTTACACCGAGTTATCAGTTCATTACCTCACCTCAGAGCCCCGATGACTATGCGAGAGAAAGAACAAGATGTGCATTCTTCCTGCCACCTTCCAGAACTGTCCTAAAGCCTGCTTTCCTTGTTTCTTTTTACATATCCAGGCACTGTAAGGATGGTGAATGTGAACCTATGAAGCCTGTTGCTGTGGAGAGGAGCAAAAAGCTCCGCGTTCGGACTTTCACTGACACGGCCCAGGTTTGCTCTGAGGCCAGGCCAAGAAGAGAGCTACGTTTCCGGGTTCCACTTGGCTTTTGAAACTAATTCTACATCTGGCGAAAATACTTCCATTAAATGCTTATTCCCTTTGGGCAGAGACAGATGTGAACCCTGCAAGCCGCCAAGTACAGGGACCCGGATGTTTGCAGCGCTCAGCTCAGCTGCTCGCTTGAGAGCTCCCAGCTCTCTTGTGGGTGTCTGGTGGCAGAGCTGCTCAGGAATGTAGTGGCAGGCACGTACGTCTTCTTGGTGGGATGCAGAAAGGAACACTGGTCTGCATCTGGTGTCACACTGAGGTGTGTCTGAGATTAATTCATGTCCACCTGAAAGGTGGTGCATAGTGAATGTAGTGGTATTTCTGTTTGGGACTGAGTGTTGCATAAACCAGTGCATAAATTAAGTGCAGATTAGGCCTATGCACATGCCTCACCCAAATGTCCTGAGAGTCTATAATCTGTTCATGTGTTTTTGCATCCTGCCAATTTGGTACCTAAATAAATAAAAACAGATCTCAGCTGCGTAATTTTGACTCCACTTCCCAAAATTTTGGTGCTTTCCAGTCTCAGGCTGAGTTCCTTCTCTTTGCCAGCCTTGCAGTTAGCCTGTGGCTGTGGAGAGCTCTCATGCAAGTCGTCTCCTGATTGGGGACAAATTAACCCTTTGCTGTTCCTGACTTTCCTCTCACGATGTCCAAAGCATCCCTCTTGTTTTTTCTTGTTGAGGAAGAGCTTGGGATGACACTCTTGTTCCATTTCTCCCTATGCAGGGTGCTCTGGAGCTCAGTGCAAGTGTCTTTCTGACAGTACCTCCAGTAAACCAGTATGGCTTGGTAGGAAAAGCTGAACCTGGCAAGGTGTGGCATCCATGCTGAACTGCTGACCTCGGCATAAATTCCCTGTTTCTTAAGCCTGTGTTTTGCTTTCATTGGATAGAAATGTCTAGAAGCAGGCCCAGGAGCCAGTATTTATGTAAGTCAAGGTAGTGCAAAGTCCGCTTAGTATGTGGTGGAAATATCTGTGGTCTATCTGTGTATTTCTTGGAGGTCTTTTCACTGCAGTTTTAGATGTGTTAGATCTACCAACATTTTGTGGTGTGTAAGAGCTGCAGGATGGGAGAGTGTGAGCAATGTAGTCCTGAATGTTTCCTTGCTTCTTCCTGCCTCCCACAGCCTCTCTCGTGTTGCTGTGGCAACTCCAAGCACCTACAGGCACCCAGTAGCTGTTGCCTGTCCTTGTCTTCATGCATCATCCTATTTCTGTGCCTGGCAGTTTGCTGTGTGTTGTGGAGTTTGGGGGTTCTTTTTAACCAAAGCTAGAAACCGATAGCTTTTTAGGATGACAATTATCTTACCTAAGGCAAGATGTTTTAGATTACTTCTGGCACGCTCTGTGTTGCAGTGCTTGCACTGTGTTTAATTAAAATTCCTCGGAACTCTTTTCTGAGTAAAATGAAGCATGTAGTTATGCAGTGTCCCAGGCACACGGTAACAAAGGACCCCATTGCAACATTTCATGAGAAGTCTGTATATATCACAATTTCTACCATTTCCAACAAGAAAGCCGCAAATGACCCAAGGGAAAGTCAAATATGTGTACGCTGTTGTCCAGCTATCTGCAGCTGGCTAGAAAGTGTTTTTGCAATACCCATCCTATGTTTTGTTAAATTAATTTCAAATGTTTATTAAGACTTCTTCTAGTTTTATAAACTATTACAAAAATTGACAGTAAAATGCATTCCTTGTAATTCTCACTTTCTTCAGTTAAATACTTTTTGTTTCTCTAATTAAGCTCTTTATTGAGAGGCATTACAGTCATCTTATAAAAACAATTGCCAAAAGGTTATCTTCCTTTAATAAGAGAACAGGAAATTGTGCTAGGGATTACAGACCCAGTAGAGGTTTGCCAGTAAGTCTTCTGCATAAAATATTTGTAGTCATTGCAATTGCATAGTGTACTTTGTGCAAATACAGAATCACAGTCTTGAGTTCATCATGCCTAAATCTTAGGGCTTTTAGCGCATTTAACATACCTGTACTGTGGCAGCCAGAAGATAGATTGAAATAATGTAGGAAAGAAAATGGCTTATGTTTTCCTTATCTCTATTAATGTGCGACAAGTGATAGAAACACAGATACAGACCAGGGCCAGTGGAGGAAAAGGGCTGCGTGCCCAAAGTGCTGTTGCTGGATATGACTGCAGAGAAAATGCAGGCAAGCCTGAAGGGTGTCAAGCCATATTTGTCAAAGTAATTTTTCACTTTGAGGGTGGTGAGGCCCTGGCACAGGCGGCCCAGAGAAGCTGTGGGTGCCCCATCCCTGGGGGTGTTCAAGGCCAGGTTGAATGGGCCCTGGGCAGCCTCGATGAGCCTAGCTCTGTCTTCATTACATTCTCCCTTCAGGAATTTAGATACCTTGTTGAGATCTGCCCTGAGCATCCTCTTTTCTAGGTTAAGCAGTTCCAGCTCTCTCAGCCCTCATAGGAGAGGTGCTCCAGTCCCTTAATTGATCACCTTCCAGTTGATCTTTAAAGGTCCCTTCCTGCCCAAACCATTCTATGGTTCTTTAAGTAGGTTCAGTCTCATGGGAGCTCTAATGAAATTGTTATTTTTCCTTTGTTTCAGATGAAATGCCTATGTACTTGAATTTGTACAACTTGTTCTTGCATCTGTTTCCTTGTGATGTAGCCTGTAGTTAATAACAAAGAAGGCTAGAGAGAATCTAATTTGGGCATGTCTCCCTGTGCTACCATTACATTTCTGACAATAACTTGTACTGGAGAAAAATGTATGAGAAATGTCCAGGTCATTGTGAGTTCTTCCAGTTGTCCCCAACTCCAGTTTTCTTTTTTTTTTTTTTTTATGTTGTTTGCTTGACTATATTGTTCTAGGCAGAAGTCCTACAAAAAATAAATATTGACTTCTAAAATATAAGCAATTTCTTATATTTATTGTTTAGTTTTGATGCTTTTGGAGTTAATGGAATGCCCTCTTAATTATTAGGATTAAACAGATGTATTTTTTTAAGAGGGTCTCTGGAAGAGTGTTGTTACTTAGTTAAAACAGTCACAACATTTGTAGTATGGCGAGTTTTTATTTATGCTCTCTTTCTCCTAATTCCTCTAGAATTATCCGACTTAATTTGACTTATCTGTACTGACAGAATGACGCTATTTATTCTGTTCTGGGTATCCAAAGTGTCAGTCTGAGAAGTGTGCATTTGAATAAGCTTGCCAGGTACTATGAGATATCAGTTCAGGAGTATTTCTTATGAAGAGAGTACATGAAATTTTTCTTCATGAATGACTTCTGAAGGGCCAACATTCTTCTGTGTGTTCTGCTTTTCTTCAAAACCATTTTTACCTCTGCTTTAGCAACCAGGTTCGACTACCAGAGTAAGCTCTTAGCTAGGTAGGTTCCAGTAGCTGGGCAGAACATCAGCCAGCCAGCATTCAGGCGTCTCCTCTGGTCCTTGACTGTTGCTGGGTGCTGGACTTGGAACAGACTGGACTGGAAAGAGCTTGATGTGGAGAGAGAGTCAGAGGAGGGGGAAGACGAGCTCAAGCATTATGTTGGTGCTGTGTTCTGGGGAGGACTTTAGTCAGTGAATTGTTGAACCAAGATCACAAGCACTGACCATTAGCTTTGAAGCATGAATGTTGCTTCTTTCATTAGTGCTGTTGCCAACACTGGTGACTTGACTAAATTTCATATTTGGCAGTAAACATTTGGTGCACATACTGTCAGTCGTCACACAGTTCAGACCAGGATGGTGATGTTCTGTGCTTTATCCAAACTGTCACGTTATTTTGGGGTTTGATGTTGCCACCAAAGGGACAGAGATTTGGTTCAGAGAGATCTTTCACTGACAGACTGCTTTACCAGCTTTACCAGCTTTTGTGCATCCACGTACAGGAAAAACACTGCTGGTGATTGGATTCTTAACATTCAATCATTTTTGTCACATGCTTTTGTGTCCCAACATAGTTGCTAGCCTATAGGCACGTGTCTTCTGCAGAGCCTCACTGCCTAGCTCAAAGTGCTGAAATCCAGCCAGATACCTAAAAGCTGTCCCGATTCTGTGTCTAGGCTGGGATGGAGCAGTTGCAGCTGTTAGCCCCGTGCAGCTCCACATCCTGCCAGTGTTCAGTTTGTCATGTTACTGGCAGCAGGGCACGGGAGAATAAGCATGTGTGGTGGTGGAGCGTGGGTGGACCCCACTGTGTGCCTTGCGTAGAGGATCCATTCTGCAGGGGAGCTGTGCAACCCTATGGACTTGTTGTGGTCATAGCTCCTCCTCAGCTTCCTTCGCAGATAACCTTTGGCTCCAGTGCAGGCTGGGTGTCTTTTGGCACTTGTATGGGGTAGGGTTTTAGTAGGCAAGCTGCATTTGGGAGCATTGTCTGTCCCTAGGTGTAGCTCCTTTTCTTTAGTATGTAAGGTGCTTTCTTCTCATGTCACACTGACTTAAAATTAAAATCTAGTGTTTAAGATTGCCTGCAGTTATCTAGTTCTAGTGCTTATCTGAAGATAAAAAATTGAAATAGATGCTAAACTTGAGGTTTATGGCATATTACATATAAAGATAACATTTTCCAGCCTCGATTACAGGCTTTTGAGTCCAGTTCTTCAATGTCTCAGCAGGTCCCCAAATCTGCTGTGGTACACGCAAAATGAAGCTACCAGCTATTCTGAAGCCAAAACTGGTCATTATAAAACCTCTGTACACAGGCTGCCAGCCTCAGAGTTCATTGTGAGGTAGGTCATTCTTCCTTACAGGCATGAATGTAGCTTTTGAGTACATTTTTGAAGTTTCATTTAATCACAATGCGGACGAATTGTTTTAACCGTGATCGCCTGATGGGAAACTAACTTTCTTCTTCCTGGAAAGGAAAATACTGTGTTGATTCTTGCAGCAGCTTTTAGAACTGCAGGATGTGATTTACTTTTTTTGAAAGAGTTGAAGATTTTGGCACTAGCAAAGGAAATTTTCCTCCCTCTTTTCTGCTTTTTCTTTAATACTGAGTAGTCAGTTTTCTTTTCAAATCTGTGAATGCACAGAATAAGATCTTTAACAGGGCTCTTACTGAAGCATCCTCTCAAAGTGTGTTTTCTAACAAATATTTTCAGCTTTTTCATAACAGTTCTCTGAGATTGTAAAATGTTTTGATGGCTGTGTCACTTTTGTATTTGGCTAAAACCTTACAATGAGGGAAAGAAAGCGAGTATATTCTTCTTTTTTTTTTTTTTTTTTCCATGATGGATAGTCCTTAACCATTTATGGGAGGTTTTGGAGAAGCCAAGCTTTTCTTGAAGGAGCGTGGTGTTAGGATGAGAAGTCACCACCTCAAACTGGAACATGGAAATTTCTGATGAGCTCCAAGGAAATCTTTTTTTTTTTTTCCCTATGAGAGCAGTTAAGCACTGGAACAGGTTGCTCAAGGAGGCTGTGGACATTCCATCCTTGGAGATGCTCAGATCTGAACTGGACAAAGCCATGAGCAATTTGCTGTGTTTGACCCTGCTTTGGCCAGGGCTCCACATTAGAAGCCACCAGGGATCCCTTCCAACCTAAGTTATTCTGTGATGCTGTGAAGTTACTTTAAGTTGTGTGTGCAGTATCTCCAGTATTGCCCGAATATGTTATTCTGTGGTTGTACTTTTTGTATGACCGCACACAGCTGAGAAGAAATGTGGAGGGGTGATCTTGGTATAGAGGTCAGAAGGGCAGTGGTTCGGTAGCACTGCACGTTGCTGCAAGATCAGGATATTACTACCCTGCAGTCTTGAAATGGGGCACGTATGTGTGCTTTACTCTTCAGCAACTGTCTGAGGATTGTCATATGGTGAGTAGCTGTGAAGAGGTATGCCCGGGACTGATTTTAGTTACGTGCATGAAAATATATTGGTGAATGAAAATAGTGAGTTTAAAGTACTGTATAGCTTTAGTTTCCCTTGTATATACTCTTTGCCAGGGCTGGTTTAGGAGAATCCAGTCTCAGTACTCCCTGAATGCTGAGAAAAACAAATAGCTGCAATTTCAAACACCTGTCTCCTCCTAGCAAAACTCCAGGACTTTTTCCAAGTAAGTGCTTGTATCAAAATATTTTTAAATGTTGAATTTTCACAAGACTTAAAATAAACAAGTAAAGTAGTAGGGGTATCCAGTTCTAATGCTCAGTAAGCCTTTTGATTTGCTTTATGGTTGTTGGAAAGGATAGTGATTGCTCGTTGCCAGAGAGATCTAAGATGAGCAAAATGACACCGTATTGTAGATGCTCCCCAACCCAGCAGGTCGGAATTCCATGGAATTTTCCCTAACATTTGAATGTTTCAGCAGGAGAATTTATGCCTTCCTGAAAAAGTTGTGGTCTCAGATGTTTCCTTTCTTGCTATTTCAAAGTAATCATCGAATATCTATCTTTAGATATCTTAGATCTTAATGCAGACATGTTGGTGCTATACTGTTGCAGGTGCATAGAAATTCCAGGCCATCAGTGCCAAAGGGGTTCTACAGTGATTAGATGTGTGGTCCAGACTGGTAAGAGAATTTTGTCTTCTGTGACATTCTGCTTCTTGGTCTCCTTATGCTTATTTTTAAATAGAGTGTGCTTGAGGAAGAATACAAGTCTCATGAAGCCTTAGGCAGTGCTCACTGCAAGACAAAGTGTCTTGGTTTGAGATACTTCTGGAGATATATATATTTTTTTTTTCTAGGAAGAACTCAGCTAAGTAGTGTTGAGTCTTATCTTCTTTATTGTGCAAGGTTGCAGAAACCATTTACAGCAGCCACATGACTGAGCTGAGGTTTTGTAGCTGTGGCTCAAAAAAGCAGTACCTGGATTTTTTCCTCCCTCTGATCACCCCTAGACTTGCAAAAGTAATTACTTAACATAAGCTGTCCCTGGAATGCCTGGCTGCATAGTCCAAGAAGTCTAATTAAGGGTAACATTCTTATTTCCCAATAAAGAGAAAAAATGCATGAGAAAAAACTTGGTAGCAGCAATTTAACTGTAAAGAAATGCTATTGAGAATAAATTATACAGTTATTGCACAACATAAAATGGCTTGATAAAAATCCAGTGGGCTTCAGTTAGATGTTTTTCTGGGGGGAGATGAGAGAGAAGGATTATCGTTTCTAATTAATTTAACCAGCCAGAAGCGATGAAGATAAAGCATTTAAACAATTGAAAAAGAGGCTGTGTCTAGAAATCAAGGATAGATTACCATCCAAGAGGAGAACTGCTATTTGAAAAGCACATATGATCTGTGATGGTTAATGAAACAGGAGCTCTCGGTGTAGCATACTCAATAAAGGAACACAGCTGATGCCTGATTACAGGAGTGATGACAATTCAGAACTGCATTAAAGAGATGGTTTGAAAAGAGCTGCAGGGAGAATAGCAGGTCTAGAAAAGCGGTGAAGAAGTGAGTGTTTGCTCTGATCCAAGAGAAGGTTAAGATGTTGTTAGGTTAACCTGTAAGTGGAAGAATACTTCTGAGGGGAGGACAGAGATTTGATTCAAAAGGCAGTGGCAACAAAGTTTGATGTCTGGAAGTTGAACATAAAATGCTTACTAGAAATGCTTACATAAAGTGCTTACTAACTAGTAATGTTCTTTATTATGCTGATGGTTAATTTATTGAAGAACTACGGAATAAGTTTGGTAGGTTCCCCATCTGGTGAAGTCTTTCAAGACATCGAATTAGCTGTCTTTCTCTGGAAGAAATGACATAGCTTTGTAGCAAAGGTAGAAGACAGTGAGATGATGCAGGACTCGCTGGGTTAAGTCTTGTGGGCTATAATAATCTGAAAGCTTTGTGATCTGGAATAAGTCTGTCGGGAACTGGAGTGAGGCCATCAGGTTTTTTCAGATAGGCTGCTGAACAGCTGTCAGACAGTAGCTGCCAGTTAGCATAAAGAATGTACCCTACGTTGCCAAAACGTCTAAGTGGTTTTGGCAGTGGAAGGATATGTGGGCTTGCTTCGTAGTCTTCTCACCGCAGGAATTGGTGATGCACTTTATAATCTGTTTTAGCAGAGCATTTGTTAGGACATCAGTGGAAATGAAGGAAAATACCAAACAAAAATTCAGGTCAGTGCCCTGCATAGAAGAAAGAGAGAGACTAGGTTTTGTAGGCTTTTTACATGCAGCTAAGTTCTGTTCTTCAGGAAACTTTTAGAAAAGGCTTACTAAATCATAGAATATTTTCTGTTTACAGTGCTGACTTGTTTGAAGCTGTATGTGTCACTGCTTGCAGGTAGCTTCTTCTAGACTCACCAAGATGCTGCTTTAGGTTAGAGGTGGGAAATGAGCATGCTTTTATATTCCTGCTGCCTTGGTAAGCCTTTCTGCTCTTTGCATGGACTGAACCAGTTCAGCACTAGTGCCCTTTCACAGATGTCAGAGTTCTTTGGGTGTGAAGGACAATGACATTCGAGTGCTGGCTTTGTGCAGTCAGATGTCCCATTTTCCCAAACCCAGCCTCCTGAGGGTTCTGTTTCATTTATGCAAAACGTATGACCATGCAAATGATGAAAGGGAAACTGACATTTCTCTCATACTACGAATTTTTTGTCTTCATTTTCTTCTCTACAGTATTATTCAAGCGTGAGTCCTGTATGTTTGGGGAGTACTAGATTCTATGTGGTATATATTTGCTCCATGTAAATTGTCAATAAAAAAGTTATCTTCTGAACTTGCAGTCAGTCTTGTTTCTCTGCCTGTCTTGTGACAACCTGACCTGCTGTAGCACTTGATAACCAGGTGTTGGAATGGTTCAGTGATTTGTCTCCAGCCTAATAGGGCAGACTGAGTTCTCCAGGTGCCAGATCTTCCTCCAGAGTCTTTCATGAGCATCAGCCAGGTTCAAGGATTCTTCATTACTGGCCTGATGTCATCACTCTTTTCAACTGCCTTTTGAGAAAGGGATAGAGAAATGGCAAGGATGTCAAACCTTCAACTCCTCTGTTTCTAGAGATCTTGTTCCTGTCCATAGATATAAAAATAAATATTAATAAGGGATCCTAGATTGTGCATAGACCACTGACTGCTGCCTGATTCCTGCTTGAAGGTACCTCATCTGGAGAGAGACATGAGGAATGCACCTATGGTTGGCAGCAGCAATCAGCAGACAGTGGTAGCAGTTCCCAACTTCAGAAGCTGATACTGAAGAATTATATTAAAATAGTGTAAATTCTAATGAGTCAGTTATTAGGAACTGAGAAAGGATGAGTATATTACATAAGAACGGCATTATTCACTTACCATAGATATTTAAAACATAACATTTCTACTAACACTGAGAATCTTCTGGAAGTCACTCTTAAAAAAGAATCTATTGCAACGAAGCACAACAATGCATTTGGAATTAATTTCCTCTCATAATAATGAGTAGATATATGTAATTCATGACTACTTAGCTCCGTGAGAAACTGGTATCTCTAGCAAAACAATTCAGTAAAGCTGACAGGATTGACATGAAAGAGGGGTTCCATGCACTTTGAAATAAATTTATTTGCTCAACTAAAAATAAGCATATGCAAACATTGCAGGGTTCAAGGGGAAACCAGTGAACCAGCTAGCTTCTAAGGGAAATATCTTACTGTGCGTCTGCTTCCACAGAAAAGCACCTCTAGCCATCACTGTATTTTAAGGAGCTGCTATTGTAGGAGGTCTTTTTGTTCTGTAACCGATGTTTAATCAAGACTTACTAAGAGAGGTTAAAAACTTCTTTAATAGTACTCCAGGAATAGTTTGGTGCCATCAAAGAAGAGTAACTGGATTGGCTGCTATCCCTCAAATTCCTTTTTTTGTTGTTGCTGTTACTGATAAATCCTCACATCCTTCTGTAAAGTACCTGCTCTGCTGTGCTGAAAACTTCCCACATTTCACACGGAAGGTCTTCTCCCCTGCTAACTCAAAGCTATGCCTGTAGGTCAGATTTTTCTCCTTAAAAACTAGCAGTTTGCTACTCATATGGCCTTACAAAAATTTCCATGAATTTGCTACACTTTTCTGCAAACTGTGGTGTTTTACAAGCTTCTGCAGGGTGCTGTGAGGAAGAAGGAGAACACAACTTAAAGTCCTTCACTGTGTGTGTATTGATAAGAAACCCCCAGTGAAGTGCTCGTGCACTCAATGTACTTCTCAGTAGCATCTTAAACTGCATATGCTTTATGCTGCTTAGTGCTGCTATGTGAGAAAGTGAAGGAGTGAGATAAAATCTGAGCAAAATCTGACCGTGTGCTTTCCATACTGACTTCTCTGAGGCTTTAGCTTTAATTAATCCTCTTTCTGGTTCCAACGATTCTCTAAGTACACTTTGGTATGTAGTGGCATGAGGCATGTCTGCGTATGAGATGATCACTTGTTTGGTGATGCGCTTTCTTTGAGTTTGGTAACTGGCTCTCTGAGGTAGGCAGCATGACTGAATTGCTGACATCGTAACACATTGCTGGTCTGTGATGGTGCTTTTGGTGAATGTCTTAGATACTGCGTGCCAGAGGGAGCTCATTTTCTGCTGGTAGAGAGGCAACTTGCTCACAGAGACAGTGAGAAGAAACCTACTGGAAAGTTCGGTATGTTTATGCTAGTACACCTGCATTTGCAAGAAACAGACATTTATTCTGTCACAGGAAAAGAAATTAACTCTTCCTTATCCTATAAGAGAATTCACGAATAGGTTTCTACAGCATGATGGTCTTCCTATTGGGGGACAGACTTTTGTATCAGATAATTTGAACAGGCCAAAATTAATGACTTCATAAGCTGGCCTTGTGCTAGAAGGCCATATGTTCACTTGTGTAGACATGAAGTCAGGCAAACAGCATCTGCGGTGCCTCTGGATCTGTCTCAGATCTACTTACTCACTGGGGAGAAATTGAACGAGGAAGGCAGCCTCAGTGCCAGCCACATGAAGTAGCACTGACATCTAATCATACATGAACAGGTACAATGATCCATGAATATTCACAGCCCGTTGCTCCCAGCAGTGTTTCATCCCCGATGGGATGGGGTTGTTAGCCTGTCCACTGGTCAGAGGCACCTGATCTAGAGAAGGTCTGTGTAAAGGCTTGAGTGCTCAAGACCAGCCTATGTGTGTGGTATTGGCGTGGCAGGTAGTGTATAAACAAGTGTTTGTCTGTAAAGAAACAATGGATCCACACATCTTAAAGGTGTATGCCAAAGCCAGCAGGAATGTGTGTGTGCATGTACCTCTGTGTGAGGTGGGAAGGAGACATGCTTTAAAGGTAGGCAGATAGCAGCTCAATGTAATGTCTCATCTGGAACTCTATTTGTCTCAGCCTTTGAGAAAGCACTGCGAGAGTACTTTTTGCTTGTTTTTCCTTTTTGCTTGAGGACTTCAATATCAATATCAACAGTAGTTCAAGGAGTGCATGGGAGACACTTGCATGGACTAGAGCACAGAAAATACAGTTTTGCTGTGGTCTATTGCAGTAGGATGAATGGTGGCCTAAACTGGGAGGAGCTGTTTACTCCCTTGATGCTGCAGAGGCCTTGCAGAGAGATCTTGACAAATTCAAGGGCTGGGTAATCACGAATCACATGAAGTTCAACAAGAGTAACTGCCGAATTCTGTACCCGGGGTTGGGCAGCCCTGGCTGCATGTACAGACTTGGTGATGAGTCTCTGGATAGCAGCCCCACAGAAAGGGGTTTAGGAGTTCTGGTTGACAGCAAATTGAATATGAGCCAGCAGTGAGCCCTGGCAGCCCAAAGGG
>VXAV01002774.1:30884-42602 GCA_013399715.1 Alectura lathami | reverse complement strand
TGGTACCTATGAATGCCTTGCTGATTGATCTCCGATAGAGAACACTAGCAAGTAGATTAGTAAGTAGAATTAGTAAGTAGGATTAGTAAGTAGAAGAGGAAAAGCTAGGCCAATACTCAGGAAGCTATTAATCACATTGTGCATTAAAGTAAACAGAACAGGACAAGCTGCCTGTAGTCTTCTGGAAGTGGCTACCTTAGGCTCAGCCCCAAAGAAAGCATGGATATCAGTTTTAATGTGGCAGGGGCCAGTCTAAGGTAAAATCAAAGAGACTGTAAAATTCAGAAGCACTAAGAAAATATCTGTGACTGTGGAAAGGAGTGCAAGAGAGGAATTACCTATTTTGTCTTTAGAGAGTACCCGAAACACATGAACAGATTAAGCATTTGAAATGTTCTATGCAATAACTTTATGCAAATGATGGGCGTATGTTGGAAGATAGTGATTTGTGCAACGTGGAAGAAGGTAGGACAAGCATTTGGACTTCTCAAAGTCTGGTCTCCAGCCAGTATCCTTCCTTGTCACTGAAATTATGCAATGAGAAAAATCTGACCTCTGTGAATTGTACGCAACAAGGAACATCTGTTCTAAGGAGTTGCTATTGATAAGACAGCTTTCTTATGTTACTGTGTTGTTAGTGCTGTCTTCAATTTTCCCTTCTCCATTTGTGGATCTTGAACTGAATGTATCAGCTTCTATCTATAAAAAGATTCTTGTCGTACCTTTGGCAATGCAGTCATTGGCGAAAAATCCTTGAAGTTCTTGGGAACATATAAATGTTAATTACATTAAATAAATTAAGAATCATAGTAATCAAAACACCTCTGTGCTGTTCTTAATGCAGATGAGTGTTGAGAGTAAGGAGGATAGTGTCAAGCATAGAAATCCCTTACATGGGATTCATAAATTGAAGACAAAATAAAAACTAATTAACACAGCTTGCAACTGGGATAAAATGAACTTCAAATACTTTCCATAAAACTTGATTAATCACAGAATCATAGAATCATAAAATGGCTTGGGTTGGAAGGGACCTCAAAGATCATCTAGTTCCAACCCCCTGCCATTGACAGGCCAGCCACTAGATCAAACTGCCCAGGAACACACCCAGCCTGGCCTTGAACACATCCAGGGATGTGATGTCCACAACTTCTCTGGGCAGCCTGTTCCAGTGCCTCATTACACTCTCAGTGAAGAATTTCTTCCTAACATTCAAACTAAACCTCCCCTCTTTCAGTTTAAGTCCATTCCCCCTTGTCCTATCATTATCTACCTGTGTAAAATGTCGGTCATGCTTGTAAGTTCCTTTCAGACAGCCTTGGCCAGTGTTTGTTCCTCTGAGAGTAGTAGGAGCTGCTCCTTCCACCCAAGGGCAGATGTGCTGCCTTCTTAAATCTGTTTCAGATATGAGAGAACAAGTGAAAGATGAGAACACAGCCTTCTCTACAGCAAATCCCTGGCCAACTCAAATATGCTGCTACTTCCTCACTGCACTGACCTCGTGTCCTGCATGTGCAATATCCTTCTGCAGTAACAAGATCAATTGGAGCAGTTGTTTATATTCCTAGCTGGTGACTGCTGGGAACATTTCTCCCTTGCACTCTTTCTCTGCCAACTACACAGCATAGTACACACCTTGAGTACTGTGTTCAGTTTTGAGCCCCTCACTGCAAGAAGGACATTGAGGCCCTGGAGCATGTCCAAAGAAGGGCAAAAAAGCTGGTAAAGGGTCTGGAGCACAAGTCTAACAAGGAGCAGCTGAGGGAACTGGGACTATTTAGTCTAGAGAAGAGGAGGCTCAGGGGAGGCCTTATTGCTCTCTACAACTACCAGAAAGGAGGTTGTAGTGAGGTGGGTATTGACCTCTTCTCCCAGGTAATTAGTGATAGGACAAGAGCTAATGGATTGAAGCTGTGCCAGTGGAGGTTCAGGTTGGACATTAGGTAAAATCTCTTTTACCTTCTAAGTCTCACCTGCAAAAGAATCTTTTTCCACTTCTCTCCTCTATCCCACTAGGTGGGGGAGAGTGAGCAATCTGCTTAGCTATCCGCTGTGGGTTAAGCCACAACGGTCTTACTGGGGCTCAGAGGGTTGAGTTAACAGCAGATCTGACTAGAGCGTATTGAAATAGGGTTGTTGCAGGCATCATGCCAGCTTAATAAGTGCTAGCCAACATGTGGATTCTTTCCCTTTTTAAGCAGTTTTTTGAGGGAATATGCTCAGGGATTAATTATGTAAAAACTATCAGAATTCATTTAAGAAGGCACTTTGCGGGGTGTTCTTTGTTTACAAGAGAATAAGATCTGGTAGTGGTGTTTGTACACAGCATCACACGCTCTGAGCTTCAGAAATTACAGCTCGGAGAGTGCTAGTAATTACACTCCTTACACAGTTTTGTCAGAGAACCTGTCCATAGGAGAGACAGGAGAGGAAATTTTTAACTGTTTCTTCAATTTTTCCTCCCCTCACATTTTTCTGGAATGGCTTCTTGGTGCCAGCAGCCTTTGTGACCTTGAGCACGTTGAAGTGCATTGTCTTTCTGAGGGGCTGGCACTCCCCCACGGTGACAATGTCTCTGATCTGCACGTCCCTGAAGCAGGGCGAGAGGTGCACCGACATGTTCTTGTGGCACTTCTCGAAGCGGTTGTACTCGTGGATGTAGTGCAGGTAGTCCCGGCGGATGACAATGTTGCGCTGCATCTTCAACTTGGTCACCACGCCCGACAGGATCCAGCCCTGGATGGACACATTGCCGGCGAAGGGGCACTTCTTATCCATATAGGTGCCCTCGATGGCCTCCTTGGGCATCTTGAAGCCAAGCCTGATGTTCTTGTAGTAGCGGGGCAGCTTCTCCTTGCCGCCCTCGCCCAGCAGAACCCGCTTCTTGTTCTGGAAGATCGTGGGCTGCTTCTGGTAGGCTCGCTCCGTCCGCGTGTCCGCCACCTTGCACCGTGCAGCGTGCTCTTCCTCTTGAGAATTTTGTATATTTTGGGAATGTTTAAACCAGCATACTCACACTGTCAAGTCTTCTAAATGTGTTTCTCATTATCAGTCAGGAATCTGCCCTGAAGCTGGATAGTAATGAATGGCAGGGAACATGGCAAAGTGTGGGTAGAAGTCTAGAGAAATGGGCAGTTCCAGTCTCATGGAGATTTACCTCCAAACACCTGTGGAATCCTGAAAGTTTAGGCAACTATTTGGGAGAAGGGTGCTGTAGTTCGGGCAGATCTAGAGATGCACAAATCATTTGGGGCCTGGCCTATGCCTACTGAGTGCTATTCAACACTATTCAGCACCCTCAAGGGGAAGAGAATGCCGCAGAACCTGCAACAGGCCCTGCAGTTGCTCCAACCCCTGTGCCTAGGCCCCACTGCTGCCATTCTGCAGGCAAATGCAGTTCTGCAGTTGCTCTAACCCCCATAGCAGACCCCAGAGTTGATCCAACTTCTGTAAGCCTTGCAGAAACAGAGAAACCAGCGAAACAGGCTGTGTCAGTATCATTTGCCCCCAAAGAAGAGAAAAAAAAAAAAAAAAGACTGAGAAAATCAACTCATCTAGTAAGGAAAGAGGAAGAAGAGGAGGAAGCAGGGCCATTATCAAGGCCATCATCATCATGGCCATCATGAGGATGAGAGGAGGAGGAAGAGGGAGACATCCTAAAAGAGACAGAAACTGTCCCAACCTTATATATATATACATACAAAAAATTGTAGCAGACATTCATGTGACCATGTTGTTACCTGGTTGTTCCATTGCTGGGACAATGGGGCCAGTAGCTATCAGGCAGTGAAGCCTTGGCAGCTGGGATTCCTTGCAAAGGATGTAGTCATTGACACAGCAACTGGAAAAGGTAACCAAGTGTTTACCCTCTGGAGGTGACTCTTGTCAGCTGTGAAGGAGAGACATCCTTTCAAAGAAGATGTGATGTACTCCCCAGACAAGCGGACCACCATGGAGAAAGGCAGAATTATAGAATCCTAGCTCATAGAATTGCTTGAGTTGGAAGGGACCTAAAAGGTCATCTAGTCCAACTCCCCTGCAATGAACAGGGACACCTACAGCTAGATCAGCTAGATCCAGTTGCCCAGAGCCCTGTCCAGCCTGATCTTGAATGTCTCCAGGGATGGGACTTCTACCACCTCTCTGGGCAACCTGTTCCAGTGCTTCACCACCCTTATTGTAAAGAACTTTTTCCTTATATCTAACGAAAATCTTCCCTCATTTACTTTGAAACCATTTCCCCTTGTCCTATCGCAACAGGCCCTGCTATTGAGTCTGTCTCCTTTCTTAAAGCCCCCTTTTAGATACTGAAAGGCTACTATCAGGTCTTCCTGGAGCCTTCTCTTCTCCAGACTGAACAGCCCCAACTCTTTCAGCCTGTTCTCTTAGGGGAGGTGTTCCATCCCTTGCACCATTTTTGTGGCCCTCCTCTGTACATGCTCCAGCAGGTCCATGTCTTTTCTATACTGAGGTCTCCACAGCTGGCTGTAGTACTCCATGTGATGTCTCACCAGTGCAGAGTAGAGGGGGAGAATCACCTGCTGGCCATGCTTCTTTTGATGCAGCCCAGGATATGGTTGGCTTTCTGGGTTGCAAGGGCACATTGCTGGCTCATATTCAGCTTGCCACCCACCAGTACTCCCAAGTCCCTTTTGACAGGGCTCTGCTCAATCCTTGCATCCCCCAGCTTGTATTGATAGTGGGGGTTGCCACGACCCAGGTGCAAGACTTTACACTGGTCTTTATTGAACCTCATGAGGTTATCCTGGGCTCACTGCACAAGCCTGTCTAGGTCCCTCTGGATGGCATCCCATCCCTCAGGCATTTCAGCCGCACCACACAGGTTGGTGTCATCAGCACACTTGCTGAGGGCGCACTCCATCCCACTGTCGATGTCGTTGATGAAGATGTTAAAGAGGATCGGTCCCAGTACAGACCCCTGAGGGACACCACTCATCACCTATCTCCATCCAGACATTGAGCCATTGGCCACTTCTCTCTGGGTACGATCTTGCAACCAGTCCTTAACGAGGTCCTTAACCAGCCCATACAAGGTCCACCCACCAAATCTGCATCTCTCAAGTTTGGAGAGAAGGATGTTATGGGGGACCATGGCAAAGGCCTTACTCAAGTCCAAGATAGATGATATCAGTGGATCTTCCCTTGTCCAGCAATGCCATTACACTATCATAGAAGGCCACTAGGTTGGTCAGGTAGGACTTGCCCTTGGTGAAGCTGTGCTGATTGTCTCACATCACCTTCCTGTCTTCCATGTGCCTTAGCATAGCTTCCAGGAGGATCTGTTCCATGACCTTCCCCAGCATAGAGGTGACATGTTGGTAGTTCCCTGGGTCATCTTTTCTACCCTTCTTAAAAACGGGTGTGATACTGCCTTTTTTCCCGTCACCAGGGACTTCACCTGCCACGACTTTTCAAATATAATTGAGAGTGGCTTGGCAACTACATCAGCCAATTCCCTCAGGACTCTGGGATGCATCTCATCAGGACCCATAGACTTATGGATGTTCAGGTTCTTCAGGCGGTCACGAACCTGATCTTTACTTACAGTGGGAGGGACATTGCTCCCCCAGTCTCCACCTTCTGATCCATCCTCTCGAGGGGTGCATGAAAAGCAGCTGTCAGTGAAGACTGACGCAAAAAAAATGTTGAGTTCCTCAGCCTTCTCCTTGTCTGTTGTCTGTATTACTCACTAATGGGGGTACATCTTCTTGGACTTTCCTTTTCCTGTTGATGTACTTGTAGAAGACTTTCTTATTCTTCTTTACCTCCCTTGCCAAGTCCACTTCCAGCTGGACCTTGGTCTTCCTGACCTCATGCCTATACACCCTGGCAGCATCCCTGTACTCCTTCCAGGATACCTGTCCCTGCCTCCACTGCCTGTACATTTTCTTCTTGCTCTCCAGTTTGATCAGCAGGTCCTGCTTCAGCCATGCTGACTTCCTGCCTTCCTTTCCTGCCTTCCTACACCTGGGGATGGAGAGCTCTTATGCCCTAAAGAAAGCTTCCTTAAAGATCTGCCAGCTCTGGTCTGCTCCCTTGCCCTTGAGGGCAGTTTCCCAGAGGGTTTTGTTAACTAATTCCCTGAAGAGTTGGAAGCTGGCTTTCTTAAAATTTAGCATTCTAATTTTGCTCCTTAGGTGCCCCATATCCCTAAGCAGTGTGAACTCTATCATTTCATGACCGCTAGAGCCCAGGCAGCCCTCAATCCTGATGTCACCAAGCATTTCAATTGCATTGGTGAGCAACAAGTCTAGTGTTGCATCCCCCCTGGTCGGGCTGTCTATTACTTCGGACAAGAATTCATCCTCAATGCATTGAGCCTCCTGGATTGCCTACAGCCCACCGTGCTACATTTCCAGCAGATGTCAGGGTGGTTGAAATCTCCCAGCAGGATGAGAGCCTGCCATCTGGACTCCTGTAGCTGGAGAAAGAAGGCTTCATCAATAGGCTCCACTTGGTCAGGTGGCCTGTAGTACCAACCACCAGGCTTCCTTTGTTGCCACAGTTTCTTAACCCAACCCATATGCTTTCGACTTGCCCATGGCCAGTCTTCAGGGACAACTCTTCACAATCTATTCCTCTTCTGATGTAGATGGCAACACCTCCACCCCTCCTTCCTCGCCTGTCCCTTCTGAACAGCTTGTAGCCATCAACAGCTACACTCTAACCATGGGATTCATCCCACCAGGTTTCAGCGATGGCTACTACGTCATGGTTTTCCAGTAGCATGGTGGTTTCCAGCTAATCCTGTTTGTTTCCCAACCTGCGTGTGTTGGTGTAAAGGCACTTCAGCTGGGCAGCCAGCCTTGTCATAATCTTGGAGGATAACTCCTTAATTCCTTTGAAGTATTCCCCTTGATTTCCCCTATTACCTTCTCCTATGGTTTCTGTAGCCTCTGGCCTCAGCCCCAACCCTGGCACTGTTCCTCTAGGCTCAGCACTAAGAGACCTTGTTTTGTCCCCTTCCCCCCTGCATACCTAGTTTAAAGCCCTCTCCATGAGCCCTGCCAGCTCCTGGGCTAAGATCCATTTCCTGGTCTGGGACGGGTGTGTCCCATCTATAGCCACCAGGCCTGGTGACAAGCAAACCGCCTCATGGTCAAATAAACTAAAGTTCCTGCGATTGCACCAACCTTTGAGCCATGTATTGAATAGGTGGGAATTCCTGGTCCTCTCAGTATCTCTTTCTGACACCATTGGGATAGAGGAAAACACCACCTATATTCCTGCTCCATCAACTAACCGTCCCAGTCCCCTGAAGTCTCTCTTGACAGCCTTCAGGCTTCTCTCAGCAACTTCATCACTGCCAGCCTGAACTATCAATAGAAGGTAATAATCAGAGGGGTGGACCAGACCTGAGAGTTATGTCCCTGACCTGAGTCCCAGGGAGGCAGCACACTTTCCTCCAGGTTGGGACCAGTTGGCATATTGGACCCTCCATTCCCCTGAGAAGGGAATTGCCTACAACATTTACCCTTCTCTCCTTCTTTACAGAGGCAGTCTTGAGACGTGGAGTCGACTGCCTGACCCTAGACAACCTCCTAGGTGGGCCTTCCACCTCATCCTCAACTCCCCTTCAAGATCCAGTGCCTCAAACCTATTATGTTGGGGCACCTGGGGGAGAGAGGTAGGTAGGGGAGGGGGTTTGCCTATGACGCCAAGCAGGGACTTGCTTCCAACCCTCCCTGTCTCTTAGGTCCCCTCCCTCTGCCCGAAGTTGACAGGGTAGAGGGTCCACCACTGTTTGGGGGTGTCTCCCTGGTGCCTTTCCCACTGGCATGCCAGGGAGTTACTCCACCAGTCTATTTCCTTTTCGCACTCCCTGATGCTCCTTAATCTCTCCACCTCTTCCTTGAGCTCTGCCACCAGGCATAGCAGATCTTCCACCTGCTCACACCTCACACAGACAGTATCCCTGCCGTCCTTACCAGTAGCAAGAGGCTCAGGCACTTCCCGCAGCCAGAGACCTAACAGCCACACTGTTGTGCAGGCTCTCTGTCTGGGTTGCCACATTCTTTTTGGAGAGAGCTTTTTGTCTAGTGGAGACCATGGTAAGATCCACTGTCTGGTAAGCTGAGACCACCAATAGGTGATCTGCTTTCTCAAGTGAGGAGGGATACTCCATACCTCCTGCTCGCTCTACCCTGCTCGCCCTGCCCTGAGCGAACTGCCCGTGCAAACTGCTGTGCCATGCACTTCTCACACGCCACACCCTGTTTGCCCACCCTGTTCGTGGCACTCCTGGGTCACTGCACCCCCCAGGGCCCGCCTTTGTACATGTAGGAGGGTTGGCTGCCGTCACTTGTGGCTCAGCCCACTACGCACCCAGCTCACTGCGGCTCAGGGGCTCTGCTCTTCCCACGCGGGAGGGGGAGCAGGGCTCCCACGCTTCTCACAATGGTGCTTTTCACGGTGTTTAGCCGTGAATTAGTCTCTCTCCTGGTGTGAGTCTCTGCTGTGCAGCTGCTGCCCATGAGGTCTTCGCTCAAATGGCCAAAATGGTGGTTTTGGCAGGCTTTTTAAAGCCTCCATATCCAGTATCTAAGAGAATTAGCTGTGGTGGAGATGGACCAGACTGATCTTGATGACCTGCAAGTGTCTCAAGATCCAGAGGAAACCAGCACATCACCTATGTGGCAGAAATTCACACAGACCACACCATCAATGTATGCCAGCACACTGGCAGCAATTAAGTGGAAAGTTGATGAAAGACCAATGGTGAATGAGGTGGTTTTGAGAATATGAAGAAAATTTCACCTCCTCCCTACAGGCCTGTGTCTCAGCTATGGAGAAACTGTCCACAATTGTCCACTAGCTCAACCAAAAGGTCCAGCAACTCAAAAAATCTGTGCCCTGCTCCCCACCTGTAAGAGCCACGATTTTAGCAATTAGAAGCAGATGTCCTCCTGTTCAAGTGAGAGAATATAGTGGGTACACACCATATGCCACCCTGTTGTTCTACCTGCATGACAACGGAAAAGATATGAGGAAGCGGAATGGAAGACCTTCTGAAGTCCTACAGGCACGGGTAAATGAGTTGCAAGGGAAATCAGTTGGAAACTGAACAGTTTCCAATGGTCAGTTCCCCGAACAAAATAGATGTTATGGTCCCATCTCTGATTTTGATAACCAGCTTTTTGCTTTGCATTCACAAGAAATGAATAATGGACGCAATAACCAGAATTAGAGGGGCCCTGCCTCTGGCCGGGGGGAGGAAATTGGGTGTATTGGTCTGTGCGGATTTGATGGTCTGGCACATCAGAACCACAGAAGTATGAGGCTCTGGTGGACACTGGTGCAGAGTGCACTTTCATGGCATTAAGTCATGTAGGGATAAAACCCATTGAAATTCATGCAGTGACAGGGGGTTCCCAAGTGCTAACTGAGGTGGGGGCTGAAGTGAGCCTTACTGGGAAGGACTCGCAAAAGCACTCTATTGTGATTGGCCCAGAGGCTCCATGCATCCTTGGTATAGCCTACCTCAAGAGAGGGTATTTCAAGGACCCAAAAGGGTATAGGTGGGCCTTTGGAGTAGCTGCCATGAAGACAGAGAACATTAAGCAGCTGTCTACTTTGCCTGGTCTCTCAGAGGACCCATTCCTGGAGGCATTCAAGGCCAGGCTGGATGGGGCCCTGGGCAGCTTGGTCTAGTGGTTGACAACCCTTCCCACAGCAGGGGGGCTGGCACTAGATGATCTTTGAGATCCTTTTCAACCCTGGCCATTCTGTGATTCTATGATTCTGTGATTCTACTTCCCCTCAGAATCTTGGCCTCCACTATCTCATGGTCACTGCCATCAAGTCTGCCCTTGATCTTCACAGCCTCAACAAGCCTTTCCATGTTTGTATGAAATGCAACAGAGCACCTTTCCTAACTGGCAGGTCAGAAAGTGGTCATCGGTGCTCACTGGGAACATCCTAGATTTAGTATGCCCTGCTGTGTTGTCCCTCCAGCAGATATTGGGAGCGTTTGAAGTGCCCTATGAGAGGGAAACATGAAACTGTTTCTTGCTGTTTGTAGAAGACCTCATCAACTTATTCTATCCGGTCAAGTGGTCCACAGCAGAAAAACACTAAAATGTGTGCAATGTGAGCAATCCATCCATAAAATCCTTATCTTTCCAGATTAGAGAGAAGGATGTTATGGGGGACCATGGCAAAGGCCTTACTCACGCCCAGATAGATGATATCAGTGGATCTTCCCTTGTCCAACAATGCCATTACACTGTCATAGAAGGCCACTAGGTTGGTCAGGTAGGACTTGCCCTTGGTGAAGCCGTGCTGATTGTCTCGCATCACCTTCCTGTCTTCCATGTGCCTTAGCATAGCTTCCAGGAGGATCTGTTCCATGATCTTCCCCAGCACAGAGGTGAGGCTGACATGTTGGTAGTTCCCGGGATGATGCATTCTACCCTTCTTAAAAATGGGTGTAACACTGCCTTTTTTTCAGTCACCAGGGACTTCCCATGACCACGGCAACTTTTCAAATATCATAGAGAGTGGCTTGGCGACTGCATCAGCCAATTCCCTCAGGACTCTAGGATGCGTCTCAGCAGGACCTATAGACTTATGGATGTTCAGGTTCTTCAGGTGGTCATGAACCTGATCTTCACCTACAGTGCGAGGGACATGGCTTCCCCAGTCCCCACCTTCCAACCCACCCACTCAAGGGATGCATGACAAGGAGTTCTCATTGCAGCCTGAGGCAAAGAAATTGTTGAACACCTCAGCCTTCTCCTTGTCTGTTGTTACCAGTCTGTCTGTATTGTTCACTAGGAGGGGAATACCCTCTTAGACTTTCCTTTTCCAGATGATATACCTGTAGAAGTGCTTCTTGTTCTTCTTTGCACCCCTTGCCAAGTCCAGTTCCAGTTGGGCCTTGGCCTTCCTGACCCCATCCTACACAGCCTAGCAACATCCCTGTACTCCTCCCAAGGGTACCTGTCCCTGCTTCCACTGCCTGTGCATTTTCTTCTTGCTGTCCAGTTTTACCAACAGGTCGTGGTTCAGCCATGACACTCTCTTACCTTCCTTTCCTGACTTCTTACATTTGTGGGTGCAGAATTCTTGGGCACTAAGGAAAGCTTCCTTAAAGATCTGCCAGCTCTGCTCCTCTCTCTTGTCCTTGAGGGAAGTTTTCCAGGGGGTTTTGTTAACTAACTCCCTGAAGAACTGGAAGTTGGTTTTCCTAAAATTTAGTGTCCTAACTCTACTCTTTGTCTGCAGTATCTCCATCAGGTGTGCGAACTCCACCATTGCATGATCACTACAGGCCAGGCAGCTTCCAATTCTGATGCCATCAATCAGTTCACTTGCATTGGTGAGCAACAGGTCCAGTATGGCATCCCCACTAGTGGGGCTGTCTATTACTTGGCTCAAGAAGTTATCCTCAGTGCATTCCAGGAGACTCCTGGATTGCCTACTGTCTTGCTAATTTTTCAGCAAATGTTAGGGTGGTTGAAGTCCCCCAGCAGGATGAGAGCCTGCAATCACAACACCTTCTGTAGCTGGAGGAAGAAGGCTTCATCAATAGGCTCCGCTTGATCAGGTGGCCTGTAGTAGACAACAACAACAAGGTCCCCTTTGTTGCCTTGGTCTCTAACTCTCACCCATTAGCTTTTGGCTTGCTCATGGCCATTCTTCAGGGACAGCTCTTCATATTCAACTCCTTTCTTGATGTAGAGGGCAATGCCTCCT